>LN890992.1:196689-207338 GCA_900010015.1 Tuber aestivum | reverse complement strand
CTAACTCCGTCAGTTTTGGTCCGTTTTACTCCGTTCTTTTTGGAGAAGGTACTTGACCTTCTCACCTTGGCCCCCTTATATATCCTGCGAACAGCTTCCGGTCGGACGGACGGCGACGACGCATACAGTGTTATGGACATGTCTTCAAAGATTCCATTTAACTAGCATAACGGCAACTCCACCCATTTTGGCCCATGACGCCCGGGGCGAACCCTGGGGCCGCAGGTACCTGTTAGGAATAATCCTGCCAAGTTACAACATGTTCGGAGCACTCTAGCTCCTCCCGTAGTCTTCCGATCAATATACAAGCAAGTGCCCGTCGATCGTCATTGCGTAACAAACAATCCTAACCTTACACGGAATCTTTCCGAGAACGTTTCCGACGGAAGGTAGGGTAATAGTGTCCCAAAGGTAGGGTAAGTATGTCCATGGTGATACGAAGCCGGTCTCCATGGCAGGGTAACGTGACTTACCTAGACAGGGTAAACTCACCCGGCCTTCCGACCTATCCTTAGGCCGAAACCGATGTGGTCACGTTTCTTCCGCTACTTAGGTACACCTATATCTTAAGTATCTTCTGTTCTTCGAGATACCCGGATCTTCGGGCATCTGTCGGACATGCTCAGGCATACCCGCCTAGTCTACCATATAGCCTCTTAGCCTTATGTATGGGCGTAGACTTAGGTTACCATAGCTGTATAACGTAGGGTCGTTACACACTGTCAATACTCGTGGCGTGATCACCCTCCTAGCCACTGACCCCCTCACGCCGGCTACCAGTTACTCCCCCTACTATGAGGCGCTTGCCAACAAAGTCAACCAGTCCTTTGCTGTCGGGGACAATCCTTACCGCCCCTTCCGTCCCGCACCCAACGAGGTGCAGCTTGTCATCCACGGCCTTCCAGTTGCCTTTCTCCCACAGGACCAAACTGACCTCTTGCCCGCACTCGCTGAGTCCATCAAAAACGCCAAGGATGTCGATATCTTTGGTGCATGCTACCTCCAACCAGACCCCCTCCTCCGCAAGGCCACCACCTCAGTGGTCATCATTGTCGCCCCCTCCAATGTGGCCCACATTGGGTCCAAAATCCTCCTCTACTCCAAGCTCCGCAAGGTTCAGAACGCGGTCTCTAAGAACAAGTTTATGCAATGTAGGCATTGCTGGAAGTTTGGCCACCCCGCGCCGGCATGTACTGCCACCATCCCCGTCTGCCCGATCTGCGCATCGAACCACACAAGGGCCAACCACCGCTGCCCAAACCCAACGTGCCCCAAGTTGGGCTTCTTCAAACCCGTCATCGGCTGCTGCCCAGCCTCCCCTTCCAAGTGTGCAAACTGCTCCGGTGGCCACCCCGCTACTAATAGATCATGCCCTTCTCGTCCCTCCCAGCCGACACAGCAGACTTCAGGGTCTGAGGCCGAGGATGAAGAAGGGGACGACACCATGGACCAGGACGATGCCCCCCCGGGCGACGCTCACACACCCACCCCCCCCCTCCCAGATGCTGACCCTTTGGCCACCCCCCGACCTGTTGTTGCCCCAATTCCCCGTGCTCCGGCACCCGCCTCACAGTCTGCTGCCTTCTTCGCCTCCCTAGGGGAATCCAGTAGCCCGTCTCCATTCCCCTCAACGTCCTTCCATAAGTGATAGTACGACCCATGGATCCAAATTTGGTGGACCGATTGCTGCCAACCCCCACTTTCCTTCCATTTCTTTCCATTGTTCAACATAACTGCTTAGGGAGCTGGAATGTTTTTCTTTCCCTGTTCAACAGCCTTGCTGCGCTGCTCTCTCCCCCCCAGGTAGTGGCCCTCTAAGATCCCCCGGTCTGGAGGGGAAAGCTGCCGTCCTTTTCCATATATAAATGCTTCTCCCCTCCTGTCGCCTCAGGCCGCAAGCCTAAGGTAGCTTTTTTCGTATACCACGAGCTCCTTGGAGCCTATCCCGTTCATCCCTGTTTTTTTGATCGGCCTGACCTAATGGCACTGGATATCCACTCGCCTAGGGGCTTGTTTTCATCGTCTCTCTTTGTTTTTCGGATTTACAATTTGTACTCCATTAATTTCGTGTCATCCCACTGCCGGACAGTGCCGCCGGCGGATGCTTTTCCCCTTCATGATTTCCCCACCCTCACACTTGGGGACTTCAATCTACACCACCCCCTATCTGACCCTTTGCGGCAGTTTTCAGACCAGGACCTCCTGGTGTCCTCTCCTTACTTTGAAGCAGCCTCTGAGGCTGGCTACAGCCTGCTCAATACCCCTGGCATCCCTACCATGTTCCCCTTCGACCCAGCAACTAGGCCCGGCGTTCTTGATCTAGCCTTTGCCAACAAGTTCCTGGCTCCCTTCCAACATTCCTGGTCGGCTGATCTCCCCTCTACCGGCTCAGACCACATCCCTATCCTCGGCAAGCTCTCCTCTCCCCTGATGCACAAGGCTCCCCCGAGCCCGGACTGGGATAAGGTGGAATGGCCGCGGGTACTTGAGACCCTGCAAGGGGTCGACGTCCCGCCACCGCCTTCCCTCCCAACCGGTTCCGCCCTCAGCTCTTGGTTCGATCGTCACCTTGGTGCCCTTTCAGCCCTTCTCCTGGCCCCGGCCCTACTAAAACGTCCCTCACTTTGGTCCAAACCTTGGTGGTCCCCCCTGTTGACCTCGCTGCGCCGTGCTTTTAATGCCGCTGCCAGGAGGTCCCGCTCCTCCCCCTCGCCCACACTGAATGCCGAGGCCCGCGAGGCCCGCTCCCTCTACTTTAAGACCATCAAGAAGGTGAAGGCAGAGCACTGGAAGAATTTTCTGTCCCGGGTTGACTCCCGCTCTGTCTGGATGGCCAGAAGGCTTGCCACTGGAAGAGCCCCTGACCGCTTCCCCTCCTTCCCAGGTCTCTCCTCCCCCGAGCAGATCAACTCGGCTCTTCTGAGTCACTTCTTCCCCCACAAGACCCCCGCCTCCACCCCATCTATTCTCAGGCCTTTCCGCGACTCACCCCCCCTCACTCCCGAGGAGGTGCAAAGGGCCCTGTCCAAGTCCTCAAACTCTTCTGCCCCAGGGCCGGACCAGATCCCCTATGGGGTCTTGAAGAAGGTCCATGCGGCTAACCCCTCCCTCCTCGTTAATCTCCTCTCGCCTTTGCTATCTTTCGGCTTCCACCCTCCCTCCCTCAACAAGGCCAATGGAGTTGTCCTCTCTAAGCCAGGGAAACCCAACTATTCCTCCCCCGCCTCCTTTCGCATTATTGTCCTCCTCCAGACTGTTTCGAAAATCCTGGAGAGGATAGTTGCCTCTCGCCTGTCCCTGCTTGCCCGCGCGCGGGGCCTAATCAACCCAAACCAATGCGGCTCACTCCCCGGGCTTAGCACCTATGATGCCTGTGCCGCCCTCACCCACCAGATCCGCTGCCTCCCGAGGCCCGGGCTCAAAGCCTCATCACTCTTCCTTGATATCAAAGGGGGTTTCGACAACATCAATTCAACACTACTCACTACTTTCATGAAGTCCAGGGGAGTGCCTCCATACATCTGTGCCTGGGTTCAATCTTTCCTTTCTAACAGACATTGTCATCTTCTCTTTCAAGGGTCTCCTAAGGTGTTCTCTCCAGTGCAGGTGGGCACGCCACAAGGGTCTCCTATTTCTCCCCTCCTTTTTGTCATCTATGTGTGTCCCCTTCATTTGGATATTCCCAAGGGAATTATGTTTTCCTATGTTGATGATTTTACTGTTACGGTGGCTTCCTCCTCTTACAGGCGCAACGTGCAGCGCTTACAACACTACTTCTCGGCATTGAAGAGAAGGGCAGGTGCTATAGGCATGTCCTTCTCGGTGCCCAAGACTGAACTTTCCCACTGGAGGACCTCCATGGACCATGGAGCGCGTTGCTTCACCCCTTTCACCCTGGACAGCACTCTCTTCCACCCTGCTGGGCTGGTTCGCTGGCTCGGCTACTGGTTTACCCCTAGCCTGGAAACCTCTCCCCACTTCGCAAAACGTTTGGCGCTCGCCCAGGGGGCTTTCGCTATCCTGAGGCAACTCTCTCCTCCTGGTAAAGGCCTGCCTCCTTACCTGAATCGGAGGCTCGCCATCGGGCTCATCCTTCCCATTCTCTCCTACGGGGCCGACCTCCTGGTACCCAACTCCTCTGCACTCCATAAGATGGAGGTTTTTTGGAACCGAGTCCTCTGATGGGTGACCAACTGCTTCCACTCTACCCCAACCTCGATCCTCCCCTGCGAGGCCAGCATCCCGCCTCTGGTAGTCCTCCTTCCCCACAAACGCCGGATGGCGGGCTTGAGGATGGCCTGCTCTCCACCCGAGATTAACCCGGCCTCGGCCAGGCTCCCCCTGTCATTTCCCTCCGCGTCAGCCACAAGGGCCCCAGATTCCAACCGGGCCCTGTCTGTTGGACTGAAAGGCAACGCATATCCTCTCTTCTGGATGACCCCCAGGCCCTCTCCCGCCGTACGATACCACCTTCCTATTGAATGCATAGCTCACTCCCTTCCCCGCGTCGCTGCCAAGGGGCCCCTTCCAGACCTGAACAGGCACTTGGTCCCCGGGACGAACAACAATCTCTCCTCCTCGCAGAAGTACTCCCTCTTGAAGGCCACCACTCGCTCCCTTCTCTTCCGGGACTGGGCACTACAGGCCCCCCCCCCGCTATACTACCCCTACCCCCCACCAGAAGCCCCGCACCCTTTCATGGAGCTGGACCGCTTTCTGGCTGGATGAATACACCAAATGAGAGCTGGAAAGAGCTATCTAGCAGCCCATACCCCCTGGAACGAGCCAGACAAACCCACCACTTGCTCTGCCTGCGGCCTTGAGCCAGAGACTATGCAACATGCTGTCCTCTCCTGTCCCTCTAAGGCCCCCTCGAGGCTGCTCCATATCCCAGGAGTAGACTCCTTAGGCCATGAGGCTCCCCTGTGGGCGGATAAGGACCTCCTATGGGGTCTCACACGATACATTTCCGATACCAGAACCAACTTTCCCCCCGCCGTGGGCGGGGGCCAGGCGTCCCCCGGCACCAACCCTGTTTCAGATTGAAGTGATGTCTCCCTTTGATGTCTTTCCTGACTTTATTTGACTTTCCTTGCTTTATGTTTCTTTCGTGCGGAGGGAGACTTGTCTTTCCTTTTGCGATTAGCCGCCCTGGTGGGCGCAGTGGGTTGTATTACTCACAGGCAGGGATTGCTGGCGGAGAGATATTTCATTGCCGTTTGTTGTTTTTGATATTAAGGTTTTGTTTTTGCCATAGCTAGCGCTCCATGCAGGTTCTTGTACCTTAACAAAGAATATATGAGTTAAACAAAAAAAAAAACCAAATCCTTAGCTTTCAGAATCATCAGCAAACGGAGAAGAGCTCTTATCAATATATCCATTATACTTTGATACATACTCTTGTTACAAGCTTTCTTAACCACTCTCCGAGAAACCTTATTGGCCCCAGCTACAATTCGTTTACCCTAGGATTGGCTGCCGCCTAATAGGTGTCAAAATTGATAGACCGGAGGTCTGGGCTGTATTTGTCTCTTAGAGATTGTGTTGCAGTGCATTGGAGAAGGGCGTGTTCCATGTCTTTGTCTGACTCACTGCACCTTGGGCAGGTAGGGGAGGGGTCTGCTGTGTCCCAGGACAGGTGTGCAGCCAAATAGCTTTTGCCCACCCTTAGTTGGTGTAGCCGTCCCATAGTGTACTGGTCTAGGCCCATGAAGGGGTGGGGCTTTAGGGAAGGAAGGAGGATGTAGTACCGTGGGGTGTTGAGGTTGAAGTTCCACGCGTGGAGGGCCAGTGCCGTTATGCAAAATCTCAGCCTAACGATGGCGTCCGGAGGGGGGGGGGAGAGTAAGGGTCGAGCACAGGGGCTTTACCTTGTGGGGGGGCACTGGCCTTCATGTTCCAATGGAAGAAGAGTATGTAGTAGCACGTCGACAGGCAGGTAGACCCTGTTTGAGGCCATTTTTTTGGGTATGTTCTAAGGGAGGGGGCGGTCAGTCCTGTGCCGACCTTTGAAGAAGCGCCTCGGGCATTCTGTGGCTCGGAAAGAGGAGTGGGAGGAGAACTCAGGAGGAAGACGGGCTGCTGCTAGGTTGGTTTAAGGTGGGGCACAGGCTAGGCATAGGGCCCCCAACCTCCTTTTCCTTGTCAGGGCCAGTGTTAGGGGGAGGAGGCAGGCTTTGAGTAGAAGTATATTGACGTTCATAGAGGAAAAAAGCTTGGTGATCTAACAAAGCACCTTGTTCCAAAGTACGTTCATCGCTCTGAGGAGGGTAGACGTAGGGACCAAGAGGTCTGCACTGTATGTGAAAATGGGGAAGATCAGGCCAGCTACCAGTCTTCTGTTTGATAGCACCGGTGTGCGTGGTGGAGAGAGGATTGGGAACTTGATGTATTTCCTAGCTACGAACGTTGCTATCTAAGTGAATACATGAATGCCAAGCCGTGATGCCCACTGTGCTCACCAACCCTAACGTCCGTCCGTGAGGTAACCCCAGTACTACACACCACGCGCTAACACTCCCCCTACTGGTTTACCTCATAACGCCTATACCGCCTCTATATGCGAAAAAAAAGACTTTTCTAGACTAAAGACATCTCCATAAAGACCCTCTTCCACTGGTCATCCTCTATAACCCCTGTCACAGGCCATATGAAATCTCAACATAACCCACATAACCTTACAAACAGTCCATGGGTCTCGCCCACAAGTGGTTTCGTCAACCCGTCTGCTGCCGTATCCTTTGTCCTGCAGTACTTCATCAATACCTCCTTGCCGTCCTCAATAACTTCCCTGATTCTGTGAAAACGAACTCCGATGTGCTTCGAGTGAGGTTTGTAGGTGATATCGTGAAAGGTCGATAGGGATGCCTGGTTGTCATTGTAGAGCGTACTTGGTGGCAGCGGTAATCCTGTAATCTCAGTCGTGAGGTTTCGAAACCAGATGAGTTCTTGTATGGCTGATGCGCTGGCAATAAACTCTGCGTCAGCAGTGCTAGTCGCAGTGATTGATTGGCGTTTGGAGTGCCATTGAACGATAGCATTGCCAATGCGGAGCATGTATCCTGTGGTAGACTTCAGGGATTGTGCGTCTCCGGCAAAGTCTGCGTCGACGAATCCTGATAATGCAACCTCTGAGTCCATCGTAGAATCTCCCCCAAGGCTAAGCCGGAGATGCGCTGTTCCTACCAGATAGCGTAAAACCCTCTTCGCACAAAGCCAGTGGTGTTGCGAGGGATCATGACCAAATCTCCCCAAATACGATAATGAGAACGTGATGTCGGGGCGTGATCCAGTAGCGATCCATCCCAGACTCCCAATGAGTTGTTGGTAGAGTGACTTGTCACACCCTTTCTCATCTATCTTACGTGCATGCGGTTTGTCTCGATCCATCGGAGTGCTGACAGGATTGCAGTCTTTCATTCCGAATCTGACGAGAACCTGCCGTATGTATCCTTCCTGTGTCACGTAGATCTTCCGTTCCTGTAGATCTCGAGTGACTACCATTCCCAAGAAGTGTTTAACTGGACCTAAATCCACCATTTCGAATCGTGTCTCCAGCTTCCCACGTATGCGTCCAACGTTGTGCTGCTGTCCAGCAATGAGGAGATCATCAATGTATAGAGCCACAATTGTGCCGTCGGTATGGGTATAGATACAGCAATCAAACCTACCGCGTCGAAAGCCGAGTTGTGAGACCAAGTAGCTGTCAATTGTTGTATACCAGCATCGGGGTGACTGCTTCAGACCATACAAACTGCGATTTAGCCTCGCCAGTCTGGGTCCGCCCAAGACGCCTAGAGGCAGATTCACGTAAACTTCCTCTGCCAGTTGGCTTCCCAGAAATGCAGTAACGACATCCATCTGATGTACCGCATACCCGCGTGCTCCTGCTACTGCTAATACCACCCTGACACTCGAGAGACTCGCGACGGGCGCAAATGTCTCCGTAAAGTCGAGACCCTGTATCTGCCGAAACCCTTGTGCCACCAGTCTGGCTTTGTGGCGTACGGTTTCGCCTTCCGGGTTGAGTTTCCGCTGTAGGATTAACTTTGTAGGAATTGCTTTCTTGCCTTCTGGCAACTTGTCAACGAATGTGAGAACCTTGTTCTTGACCACTGAGGCACATTCAGAGTCGACGGCTGCCTTCCACTGAGTTGCCTCGTCCGATTCCATCGCCGCTTTGTAGTTCCTAGGCCCAGCTTCTACCATGTAGACCGTAGAAACCATTGCGTCTGTCGTTGCGCGAGAGCTCTGTCCGTTCCGCCAACTACGTGTCTGACGTCCCTCCTGTACATCTGGAAGCTCCCCCAGTTCTATGTCCCAGTATGCGCTCTCGCCTGCTGCCTCAAGTTCTTGCAACATTCGCGGTTTCTTCTTGAGAACAACCTCAGGCTGCGCGGGGATCCCAACACCAGGTGCTTCGCCGTCATCGTCGTCGTTTACTTCATTATTTCCACCAGTCCCTGCTTCAACTGGTAGTCTCTCATCCAGCTCGTCGAATTCATCGTCCCAAGCCAGGTGTTCCTCCCATGGATCGATCGGTGGGGCATAGTAAGGCCGCTGGTAGGCTCCCCCAGTGGACTCTGTCGGATAATATGATTCTGATTCAGCAAACACGACATCGCGGGAAAAAAGAAACTGCTTCTTCCGCGGATCGTAGAGTCTGTACTGCTTTGTCGTATTAGAGTAACCAACAAACATACATTTCCTCGCCGTGTCGTCCATCTTCTTCCGAGTCTCCTTCGGTATTTGTGCGTATGCCACGCAGCTCCAAACCCGTAGATGATCGTAGGTGGGTTCTTGCCCGAACCACCGTTCGCAGGGAGTCTCTTTCTCAGGCAAGGCCCGCGTCGGTAGTCTGTTGCGAACATAAATCGCCGTCATAGCCGCTTCCCCCCAGAATTCTTTGGGTGCTTCAACGGCATGAAGAAGGGCCCGCGTAGTACCGATGATCGTCCTGTTTGCGCGTTCACTCACACTGTTCGACTGAGGTGTGTATGGAGTTGTTCGTTAAGCCTCTATCCCCTCTTGCCTTAGGAGATAACAGAACTCGTTGGAGGTGTACTCCCCCCCTCCGTCCGTGCGCAATTTCTTGATCGTTTTTCCGTGATGCTTCTCCGTAAAAGCCTTGTAGTTCTGAAAGCATGCCAATGCCTGTGACTTCTGCTTGATCAGATACCCGACTTTGAACCATGTGTAGTCGTCGGTGAACATCAGAAGGTAGACTGCTCCCCCCAACGATACAGGTGTAACCGGTCCCGTAGTATCACTGTGAATTAGCTCTAATGGTTGGGACGCTCGCGAGGTTGAGGGCACAGATGGGAAAGGCTTCCGGACCATCTTGCCATACACGCAACCTATACAGATACATCGTGGAATCACAGGTATCCGTGGGATCCCGTTTTCCTCCAGTGACAGCCTTCTTACTGCATCATTCCCCAGATGTGCCAGCCGGAAATGCCAGAGCGCCGTACGCTTGTCAGCCAGCGTCTCTTGTACATTCGACTCTATTCCTACCGCTAGAGCTTTTCCACAAGCCCCAGCCGTCTCAGTGCGAAGGACATAGAGCCCATTAACTTCTTCCAAGTTAATTTCCAGTCCGTCGTCACGCTCTAGGGAGGCACCCTCCTCCTTGTTAAAGTCCACCTGGAAGCCAGACTTCCGGAGCTGCGATACTGACAATAGGCTGTTCCTTTCGCACTCTGGTACGTGGAGTACCCCTTTGACAAACAAACGTTGCTGTTTCTTGCGTTTTCTGTCCCACACCGAGAGCGTAACGTCGCCCTCCCCCAAAGCATCAATCTCGGTATTGTTGGCTACCCGAATGCGATGCGTGCCTGGAGATATTGGTGTATATCGTGTGAACTGTTCTTTCACACCAGTAACGTGAGTACTACAGCCACTATCCAGCAGCCATTGGCAACTTGTGGAGACAAAGTACGAGGACGTAATCACGGTAAATATGGGTTTGGTTATTGCTTCGTCGCCGTCGTGCGGTGCCTGCGCCAGGGTATTGACATTGTCTCTTGCAAGTCCTTTCATCCGGTCGGCTTTCAGCTTCCTGCAATCGATCTTACGATGCCCCTTCTTCTGGCAGTAATAGCAGGTCAAGGACTCATCTGCCTCAGCCCGCCTGATGCCACCACCGCTACTTCTGACTTCTCCCCCATTGCCCCCAGCCTTTCTCCTGTAGTTTTTGCCTCCCATAGCGAGAACGGTGTCACTATTCGCCTCCCGATCCCTATTCATGCTCGACTCCCGAGCTTTGATTGCTGCGATGAGTTCGTCTGGCTGGTCCGGTTTTATAATCGTCGCTTGCAAGTCGCGCCACTCGTGCCAGGATGCGGGCAAGCCATTCAAAAGGTAAAACGTTCTCTCCGGAGGTTTGATAACCTCCCCTGCCTCTCGTAGACATTCGATGATGCGGTCGAGTTCGTGGACGTATTGGGCCGCCGTCCCACGGGCGTCGAGCGTGCAATCGAAAAGAGACCGCCGAAAGTAGTACAACTCTAAACCCAGAGCCTTCCTGTACCCCTCAGCCAATTTATTCCATAGGCTCTTTGGATCCTCATCGTAATCATCTGAGGCGTACTGTAACCGGAGCTGGTGCTCGTTTAGTTTGTTTTATGTTTTGTTTTAAGTATCGGTTG
>LN890992.1:95177-196618 GCA_900010015.1 Tuber aestivum | reverse complement strand
AGTTTGTTTTATGTTTTGTTTTAAGTATCGGTTGATACTTAGTTTGTTTTATGTTTTGTTTTAAGTATCAGTTGATACTTGGTTATTGTTATGCTTTGATTGAGTAAGAACATGAGTGAGAACTCATGATCGTACTCAAACACATGTACTTAAAAAGACCGCCGTCTTCCACTCTGGAAACGGCAGACTTCGACAGACAGTATTTTAATATACTCGGTTGAACGGTTATCTTTATTCTCTCAAGTACACCGCCGAAGCCTCCCTTAGCGAGCCTAGAAGTTGACAGTCTCCGGTAGGCGTCACTTCCCTCCTATTGTACCCGACAGCGTGATTAGCGCCCCGGCGTGAACACGTTACACGTACTGAGCACATATGTGTGGCTCCATTGCGTTCCGGATCTTTGCCGTAATCCTGAAGCATTTCCTGAGCCATTTATCGTAAGCCAGAACATCTGCTGGTTCTGTGCTCTCCTTGTCTGGTGCCTTCTCGTGACCGGAGATGATCCACCATAAGTCGAGTTCCTTGAGCTGATCGGACATCCTCTGCCTCCATGGGCCAAAATTCGAGTCACCCAAGAGCGGAAAGGTAATGCGCCCCACTTGCGATGAGTCTAGAATCTGCGACATCCTGTAGATTTAGACAGCCTGCAATTGGTACGGCCTGAAGAGAAAAGAAAGCGGTTTGCGACCGAGAAAAAAGAATACCAAACAAATCCGTGAGAAATGTCCAGCAAAACCCCACAGTGTTGATAAACGTGTGCCGAACGAGCTATTTTCGTAGATCGTTAACTGTCGAAGACGCAAAGGCTCATAACCTGATAGCACCGGTGTGCGTGGTGGAGAGAGGATTGGGAACTTGATGTATTTCCTAGCTACGAACGTTGCTATCTAAGTGAATACATGAATGCCAAGCCGTGATGCCCACTGTGCTCACCAACCCTAACGTCCGTCCGTGAGGTAACCCCAGTACTACACACCACGTGCTAACACTGTTGAGTGCAGGAGAGACTCCCTTCCCAGAGAAGGAAAGTTGCCGAAGAACTCCAAGGGCCCCTTGGGCCAGGGTGAGTCATTTGTTGAAATGTACATTGGTGTCCAGCATCTCGGTTAGCTAAAAACCCAGCCAGTAGACCAGTAACAAAGGAGCAAAGAGGGAGCCCGCACAAATGACAGGGGTATTGACTCGAACTGAGCGATCCCGGGCTGTTCTCCAGTAGATCAGCTCCATCTTGGGTACTGAAAATGCAACTCCCAGTGAGGCTGCTTGGGCAGAGAGCAAGTCAAAGGTGTTTGAAAGGAGGGCTACATTGGACTCATGAGATAAGGAGGCGACTGTTATTGCAATGTCATCGATGTAGGAGAGGGTGAGCCCCTTAGGGACTGAGGGGTGGAGGGGAGAAATATAAATGACAAAGAGTAAGGGAGAAATGGGGGAGTCCAGATAACTTAAGAGGAATTTCCATTCCTTTATATCCAAGTTCCAGTCACATGCACAGTCACCCAACCAAGGAAATATCTATGTATCATACATGGTCGCAGGTATCAGTTACACCAATTCTTATCTACGACTACACAGGATAAGCGAGTTGTTCTAATTTTAACACTTCCCTTATGACTCCATTCCTAATGTAACTAGTATTTCCTCAAATAACATCTTTGTCAATTCTTTCATACATACATCCACTAAGTTTTTCTTTGTTTCAACCTGTCTAACAACTATCTCTCCGCTTTCTCTTTTCTCCCATATGGAGTGATACTGGATGTCAATATGTTTCATACAATTGGAAACTCCTTGGTTTTCAGTTAACTTTATAGCAACAGGGTTGTCACAGTAGTTGATCAGTTTTGTCAATATTCCCATCTGTGATAGTCTACGGTTGATTTATATTATTTGTTTCATAGCGAAGGCAAGTGCTGTATATTCTGCTTTGGTAGTTGAGAGAGCTACAGTTCTCTGTTTCTTTGAGTGCCATATAAATGTGTATCCATATATTTGTATTATGACCAATGAAGGACTTCCTATCAGATAGGTTCGATGCAATGGAGCTGTTGCTATATACATGGAGGGGTCCAAGTTCTTTATCCTTCATTATCTCATTTCGTAATCCTTTGAGCATTGTTCCTTTGAGGCATTGTAGGACTCATTTCGCACTTTTGTAATGTTTTATAGTTGGTTTAGCTGAGAATTGCCTGAGGAAGGCAGTTGCATACATGATGTCTGGTCTAGTTGTGATTGCAGTGTACATCAGTGATCCTAGTATGGATTGGTAGAGTCATTGGTCACATAGTTCATTATTTAGTTTTATAACTTTTAGTGGAGAGTATTCTTTGAAAGAGGTAGATATTAGTGTGGTATCCATCAAGTCATAACACATTAACATTTTGGTAATGTACAATTCCTGGAATAGTTATATGTAACCATTTCCCTTTTTGATTTGCATACCAAGTAGAAGTGAGGCTTTCCCTGAATTGGTGCAGTTGGATTGAGATTGAATTTTATTGAAGCAATTATTAATACGTTTTTGTGTACTGGTTATAACTATATTGTCCACATAAATATAACAGTAGAGGTCTTTAGAGATAAGGATGTATGGGTTGAGGTCCAATATGATGAATTTCATGTCAGTGAGAGTGCTGGTAAGACATTGATACCATAGGCGAGGAGATTGCTTTACTCTGTATATCACTTTGTTGAGTTTCCATACCTTTCCTAGTTGTCTGTATCCTTCAGGCATTTTTAGATAAGTTTCAACATCAATGTCGTCATATAGAAAGGCACTCTTAACATCCACTTATCATATGGTATATCCTCGTTGAATCGATATACTTAGCAGAACTCATAAGGATTCTAAACGTGCTACTAGGGTATATACTTCTTTGTAGTCTATCCCTGGTTATTGGTTGAATCCCTTGGCACAGTATCTTACTTTTCACCATTGTATAGTTCTATCTTTGTTGACTTTTGCCTTGTGAACTATCTTTCTATAATGGTTTTTCTATTGCTTGGTTTTTTTGATCATAGTTCCTACTTATCTCGTTTCTAAGATGTACATCTCCTCTTCCATAGCCTTTTCCCATTCTTCCTTTTCATTCGAGTCCATCACTTATTTGTATGACTCCAGATCAGGTATGTAATACATTAATTCTACATACTCCAGTGTATCTAAGAGAGCTTGTATCTCTTGAATCTTTTCCTTCAAGTATTTCTGTTCTGTTTCGAATTGAAGATCTCTAACAGGTAGAGTCATTTGAGTATTTTTGTCTTGCATGTATGCTTGCAGAAAAGCCTTCGAGTGTCTGAGCTTTTAGTTTAGACTTTTCAGCTTTTATTGAGCAGATTCTCATTTGGCTTTAGGGGTAGGTACTCTTTTTCAGGTACTTTGTCTTGAGGGTTTGATAGGTGGATCTGGTTGAGAAGGAGTTTGTGCAAGTTCCTTCCCCTTTTCTGGTAATTTAGGGAATTCACCTGGTAGGTTTTATTCTGAAGATGGTGGAGATGGTGGAGATGATTCAGGTATTTCTTGAGTCTCATCTTGGGTATGCTCTTCTGGTAACCCTTCTGGTTCTGTTATTCCTTCATATGTATAGTCTATTCAAACTCCTTTAATCTTTTCAAACCATACATCTTTTTTATCTACTACAAGCAATACCGACAAACTATAGTCTTCCACCCCCCCCAGGTAAGTTCTCCCTTTCATTGACAAATATACAAATTAACAAAGGAAAAAGGCAAACTCATACCTCTCCTTCCCATCAGGTAAGCCCCCCATATCCTTCAAGCAAACAAGAAAATCTAAGAAAGAAAGAAAGACAAACTTACACTTCTGCCGTATGCTATTCTACAATACTCTCCCACTGTGCTATTTTGCAGTGCTCTCCCGCCACGCCTTTCCTGCTCCTCCTCCCTGCACATTCCCATACTCTCTGTCACTCTCTAGCATTCTTCCTATGGTCCGCTACTATGCTTCTTCTGGCGCTCTTCCTGCGATCCTCTACCATGCTCCTTCCTGTAGTCCTCCATCACGCTTCTTCTGGTACTCTTTCCTGCTTTTCCCTTTCCTCTGCACTCTCCTGTGCTCTAGCACTCTGCTGCTATCCTCTTTGTGCTTCAGCCCTCTGCTGTGCACTCTCTCCCATGCCCTGGCAGTGCACTCTCTCCAATAAGGAACAAACAAGCAAATAATACAAGAAGGAAAGGATGGGAGGGACTGGGAGGATAGGAAATAGGAACTGAGAGAGGAGGAGGGGGAAGAGTAGGAGGGTACCAGGCAGGTGTGGAGAGTAGTTTGGACTTCCAACATTACAAGTCCTCCTAATACTGTAGCCAATCTTATAGTACAATAAGTGCAATTAATCCACAATTGCTCACACTAGACAGTGAAGTAGTAGATATAGAGATTATTACCACAAGAGCTACTGCTAAGGATACACATACAACTAAACAACCTGGTTTCACAGAGAATGATACTGAGGATTTTGCTGCAGAATCTGATTCAGATTCTTCTTATATCTTGTCAGACTCTATTATGGAAAATATGGACTTTGTATCCTTTAATTAAGAATTTGTAGTCTAGCAGTATGTTGTAATAGAGATATGGTATCTGGCTGAGTTATAGTATTATGTAACCATCTCTTTTTATATCTTGGCAAAAAAAAAAAAGCTAGGGCATCCTACTTGGTTTCACCAACTATAAGGGCCTGTTCAGCAACCACCATTCTGTTCCGTTTGTACATACAAAATGGCCATTCGCAAATGGAACCATAAGGCAATTTGTATGGACGAACGGAATGGAACGGTCGCTGCCAAACAGGCCCTAAGTAACAGCAAAACAGGAGGGAATCTGGCTATTACTTGGAATAGCTTTAAGTAAGTTCTAGTTATCCTAGTAGATAGGGTAACCAAGTATATAATATAACCTACTAGTATTTCCTCCACTATAGAAGTACTTAAAAGTATAGTACTATGTACTTAAAACATACATCTTACCCAATAGAAGATTTAATACTTAATCCTGTAAACAATATACATAATAGTATAATCTGTACAGCATGTATCAAAATTCATAAGATCACACGGTTGACTCCAGGTCCAAACCCTCAGGCAACTGTAGCTATCATGATAATAAGACATTCTTGTATGAAATAATAAGGCATTTATACAGTCCTTTCTACTGCTAGTGAGATGTAAGGTATATAACCAAGAGGCTTTTATTAGGTAACATAGAAGGAGCTCTGCTCTATAAGATAAGACTTTGTTGATTTAAATTGGTCAGTTATAGCACTATGATTATGATTAGTCTATGTACTATTTGTTATACAATGTCATATAAACACACAGCCCTCACCTATACATACACCTCCTGAAAACTGTAAAAATTTCAAAGTCAATATCCCCTCAGGCTCTAGCCCCACTGTTGGGCTCCAAACTCATACTAGTATCACTGGACTTTAGCATCCTATTACTGTAAAACAGTAAAAATGAAGCATGTCTCATAATACCATATAGGTCATTACTGTTAGTCTAACTAAAAGCTATTTATAGGATATATGAGAGGGGACCTTAGGTCATGTCAGAAAAGTAGAATAGAGTTAATTGGATGGCTAACTGCAGAGCTATAAGCTAAGTATGATTGACTATTGGAAACCTAAATTACAAATATTGGAACAAAATCACAATTAGTCCTATAAGTTATCAGGATATGCCTGTACAGATGAGGCACATAAACCAGTTAAGTACTTACATAGAATTGAGCCAACTGAAGGCCTCTCTGTAGTTGAGGAACTTTTCCACAATGTTAACTAGTTCAATCATGATAGAAAAGTCCTTAGAATTGATGTAGTTAAGTTGAAAAAGTCAACTACACATTAATAAGTCTCTTGAGAGAGCTGATCACTCCTGTCAGAGAAAAGAGGATGGTGAGCAGGCTCAAGTCAAGGTTACTTAATTAATTAAAACCTTTGAGATAAAGCAATTGTATACTTTTATTAGAGAGGCTTTAAAAGCTCTTGCTCCCATCCTAGGTAGAGTAATCAGCTCTGTCAAAGAACTTATCAATATATCTTTACCTACACAGCTTAGAGTATATAATAGAGATAACTCTGTTAACTAATTAATAGTTTGTTCATTATGATCAACTAATCATAAACTAGTCTTCAGATGATACTTGTTTATACAAGCTAAGAGGATCTGTACATTACTTCTAATATTTTTACAAGTAATTGTACCTAGACTTTTCAAGGTCATAGTATTATAACTAACTAATTTAAATCAACTATAGGCCTGTTTGGCAATAACCATTCTGTTCCATTTATATATTCAAAATAGCTATTTGTAAACAGAACCATAAGGCAATTTGTATAGGCAAACAGAACAGAACAGTCATTGTCAAATAGGTCTTAAGTCTTATCTTATAGAGCAGAGCTCCTACTATGTTACCTAGCAAAAACATCTTAGTTATAAGCTGTATATCTCTATAGAAAGAGCTGTGTAAATTCCTTATCATTTCATGCAATATTATCTTATCATTATGATAACTACAGTAGGACTTAGAGTTGAACACATAATTAAAGTCTTTATATATTTAGTTATGTGCTATACCTATTACACTTATATATATAATAGTCCTGTATGTCTGATATACAGAATGTATGTAATGTAAGCTGCTATTTTTACTGATAAGCCTGAGGTTCTCTCTTTATATCTGGAATATCAGAATACTAAATATAGAGCCTCCATTTCAGCTCTACTTAGGAGTACTTAATGAAGTTGATATTCAATAAGAAAGGTAATCTTTGAGATTGATGCTACTACTGATAAACCACTACTAGATGTCCCAGTCTATTACTGTATAAACTCATATGTTGTCCTACTAGAAGCAGGTATCTTCTTTCTCCTCAGCAATTTCCTGTATGACTAGGAAGAGGTGTCTATTCAATACAACAATATAAATCAAATAGTCAACTTTCCTGTTCAGGATTAGTACTAGAGGTCTCCAGTAATCTACCAAATATAGCCTATATTATTAAGCCTACCTTATTGGTTTTTTCTTCTTAGCTTGATGCAGTTTGCAAACCACTTCTTCTCTAGAATATAAAAAGCCAAGTTTTGGGTAGGATTGCCTACCAGTAGTTGACATTCTAATAGTATACTTATCATAACTATACAGGACCCCTCCAAAGTCTTCTGCAATTCAATCCATCTGCATAAGAGCATATTCTAATTGTTTTTCAATATAAGTGATAGTCAATCAAGACTGGGTTTGTGCAAGCTATCTTTTAATATTAGTTTTGTACAGAACTCAAACTCAGTCAACTGTTTAAATAGATATATAGAGGGTATGGCAATTTTGTAGCTCCAATCCTGTTGTACTATAGTTCTTTTAAGTAGTCTACACAATAACTCTCTGCCCCCCTTGAGTGAGAATTATTAGCTGTCCAAAGCAAGAAGTATTGGCAATATGTTTTTAATCACAAGCACAGGTAAGAAAGTTGTATACAGTAGACCAAAAGCAGTTAACCACTACCAATATTTTTTCAAAGATATAGATAAAGCCAATTATCATACCTTTTTCTATATTCATCATTTCCTAGCAGGCAGTTTTAGGCTTGTGATATAAAACCATATTCTTGGATACTATTTTAGCTGGTATCACATTCTCTAAAGCCTTCCTTCTCTAAATTAATAATATTACTAAGTGATCACTGACTCAGCACCAGGACTTTTATCTAGTAGCTGTATACTCAAGCTGTACAATCTGCAACTAATCTCTTGATCTGACATTTCTTGATTAGATATTTATCCTAAGTCTAGTTCTATATCTATTCAGATTGTTTTAACTTATACAATTTACAATAGAGGTAATACATAATTCGATTTTTTTTCTTGTAATAAATCAGGCAAGCAGACTCTTTTAGAGGCTTTCATATATATCTCTTTATCAAGTAGCCTAAGAGGATATATAGTCTTGATAATGCTTTAATGAATCAAGTAGTCGTAAACTTAAAATAATGATGTAATAATGGTAAGAAATATACATAGGGATTGAAGCTTAACAACAGGTGCATAGGTCTCAAGATAGTCAATACCTGAGCACACAGTCTAAATAGGTATTGGACAAGTCATATAACTTAACTATGTGTACAATATAGACCTAAGAGCTACTAGACATTTAAGAGACTACTCAGGCTTGTTATCTGTTGTCAGGACCTTACCTGAGTAGGGGTTGTTACAGGAGAACATTCTTACCTTGCTAGGCACTAAGTCCGAGTCTCTCTAAAGATATAACTTATCATAAGTGGAAACTTGTAGTTGTAGATATTCTCGCTGAAAAGCAGTATTAACCAATTGTATCTAATAATACTAAAGTTCAGAAGAGACTGATAAGGTCAAAACTCTATGATTTGAAAGCACTTTTCTTTGAAGTTTGGCATCTATCTCATAACCAGACTGCCTCCAGTACTACTATATCCCATTCAACCGCTTCCCAAAATTTCCCCCCGTAAGGCAATGACAGGCAGTTATAATACGGGGCCCGGGGGGCGAGGTGGTGCAACTCCTGGCTCTTCCTTGACTTCGCAACTCAGAAGGATCAATCTCGGACGAGGGCGCAAGGCATCATCCTAAAATATGATAGATTGTTAGCTGTTGAAGCAAGCTTCCAGAGCCCCTAGTTTGGCCTTTCAAAAGGCCAAAAAGGATGATTGGTATCTGAGTGCTACAATGTTCGAAATGGTGAAGATCTTGCAGGACATCCTATCATCTCAGTGCACCTCATATGCGTTGACACCCCGGACGGCGCGGCAGAGATCCAAGATTCCTGAATCGCAGGACACCCCCCCCAAAAACCCCCGCGCACACGAAAATTCTCGACCAGACGGCCATATACCCAGATTGAGGTCGATAAGCGCCTTAGAAGCACCCTTCAGCGAAAGTGATCACATCTGTAGCCCCCCTCAGAGACTATATTGTCAGTATCATACGACGGCACGTATCGACAAAAAGACTAGAGAGAAAATCCGTGTGGCAACAGCCGTGCCCCAGACACAACCTTTGGCCAAACGCCTCTCTCATGGGCTGCCGAGAAGGGACACAAAAGGAGCGGTGGAGCTGCCGTTGCGGAGGGGGGGAGATGCCAACCCCGACGGTCCGGATAGATACGACAAAATACTGCTCCAGTGGGCTGTTATCACTGAGCATGGGGGTGTGGCGGTGTTTTCACAGGATCCCGGTGATACAAAAGCTGGAGAGACTTAGGACTTTATAAACATAAGCTTTGCTGAAACCTTTGAAGTCCGAACCTGGATATGCACCGCTTTCACAGTAGCATCAAGTGCTTGCCTCATATTCTATGATCCCCCCATATAATTGATTTTTCAATTCCCTAGGATTGGTAGAGTATACCACACGTTCTTGTAACTTAAGTGTATCTTGGTACAGGACAGGAAATTCTAGTGGACTAGCATAGGAGATACGGGGTTCCGCAGAATCGCCCAAGGTAGAATCCAATGTCAATCAAATAAATTCCTCTCCCCCTCCCCCTCCCTGGTGTTTCCAAGATTAATGTTGAATCTTCCTCATACGATATAAGCTACATAACCCAAATCTTCCTCCCATGATTAACAAAAAATGTATCCTTTTTTCTCACAACTGGCAACCCTAAAGGTCGAGCGGCGGGTGCGGGCACATTATATCCAAACAGAGTACCACAACGGTCGATATTATAGTAGCAGTGCAGCACTTAGAATTGTCTTTCTCCGAATATTAAATCCTGAGGATCACAGCTTCAAGTAATTTCAATTATAATGTAAGGATCACAACCGCTCTCAAAGACACCGTAGTAAGAATCCAATCATGATTAACTTATGCGGAATCACGAGATCTAGTATATTCCGGAAGTATTAGCAATTAGTGTAGCCACGATGCATGCGGCCCCTCAAGGTGAAGCACCAGCTCAAGAAGACCCACTCTCACTATCCTCTCGGCCAATCATACAAAGTCACTCGCAGCTGTTCAGCCGACTTCTCATAGCCACCCGCCCCCATTTTTAATCCCAAGAAAAGTAAGGCCGCGGTGTCCATTCTTAGTCACACTATACTCATATCATAAGAAATCCGCAGGGAATGCAGTATCCGTCCCCAGATATTACCTAACGTCTTAAGCCAGAACACAGAAGGAATCTTAAGAGCGAGCCCAGGCTTTCAAACCGCCCATCATGGCCCCAGCACGAGACAGATACCCAAACAGCACAAGTTTTGTTTCTCAGGACGGGGAGCACCCGAAGGACTTCCCGGGAAGGACGCCGAAAGCCCCGCCAGTCCCGCCGGTGAAACAACCCCTCCTACATGTTTCTATAGCGCTATGCAGGGACAATACCGGTCAGTCCCTACAGGTAACGAGCAGGAATGACAAAGCCCTATAAAGCCGCAGGTGCGAGCAGTCGCTAGTACTATAGCTGGAGCGTCAAGTCCCGCAGCCATCTCCTCAAGTTCTGACATCCCCAATGGATCGACGCTCCCGGGATGTAGATATGGGGTGAGCTGCCCCCCTGGGGATACTCAGGGCGCTCGGGACTGTTGAGATCACCAAATTGTGATTATTGGACAGAATTCCGAGATGATATACCCCACTCTAGCCTCATCCAACGCCCAGATACATATTCACCCATACCGAGACAGTATCCCACATAATCCAGCCAGTATTATAAAAAGGCGCAGGATCTATGATACCAAGGCTAATACTCGAATAGCAGAGCGTTCCCTTCGCGTCACATAACCCATGTAAACGGATCCATTCCGTGAGCTACCACCACGAACGAAAAGCGCCAAACCAGCTCCAACCTCCACACCTTCCCAGCCCAACCCATAACCAGCCCTGCTCCCCCAACGCCGCGACGGCACCGGTGGTAGCCCAAGCCCCCCGGAGCCATCATGGACTATCAAAACACCAGGCCGTAGTAAAATAATTTATCTACCCCACACAGAAACACCTCTCAAATACCACACCTAGCCAATCCGATAGCCACTGTGCCGTACCACGCAAGCGAACTACGGTAGTCCGCGTTAGGTCAATCGCGCCAGCGGCAGCGAGTGAGTATCCATGATCCCAAACAGGGGCACCACATATGTCCAGCCCCGGGACCCGCGAACCAGCGAAACCAGCACAGATCATGTTGAATAAATTAACAGATCGATCAATCAGCATCGATGACAAATTGGCGGTTACCGCCCTTCAAGTTATAGTCCGTCGTTCCTGTTGTTACTGTTGTAAATAGTTGACTCTGTTACAGTCTCTTATGACTAACCAGCTGATGTGACATGAGCATAAGTTCGGTCTCGAGCATGCTAGTTGTTAGACTAGTGTTTTCCACGAGCGCAGAAGCTCGAGCCAGCATAAACTCAAACTTGAGCCAGACTCGAGCCAAGCTCGAGCTTTTGTAATATTTGGTTCTCTTAATATTTCATATTAAATATGGAAAGGGGTTGGGGGGAAGGGAATAAGACTGAAAGGGGGTAACGGGTATATTAATAAGAATCCTAGTTGATGTCTGAAAAGGGTTTCCCCATGGGAATCCGTTTGCACACACCACTGTAGGCCTAAGAGTTAGTAGTAGTCAAGTATTATAGGATGTAAACCAAATATTTGCTTGTACTCTCTGGCTGGCCCGATTCTTATTCAAAAGACATATATTTCCTAAAAAGCTATTATGTGAATTAGAGTCAGATTACTTTCAATTCATCTTCAAGTCTATTGAGATCATAGATTTCAATACTGACAGAACCTTGATCGATGAGAATCCTACCGACCTACCACATTCCCAGGCTAGCACTACTGCTACTTCTCAATATACATTTATTAATATAATTCCAGAGGGTGTACCTATTTCTGATGACTATACACTTCAAGAGCAGGTGGTGTCCACTCCAGCAACCTGCAGGCCCACTGCAGCTGATAATATAGAGATCTTTCGGCAGACTCTAGCAGGAAACTAGTATATGTTAGGTTAATCTTTCTTTTCTTTTCTTACTTCTATTAATTATGCCAGAAAGAACTTGAGGGTAAGATAAGATATAGTCTAACCAATATTCTGTACTCTAGCTGCAATGCAAACCTCTAACACAATATCTGGTCGACCAGATTCCATGATCTACAGCTCCTACCTTTAGAATTGCCAAATGATTATCCAGGAAATCATCTAAAATCTTCAAGGCACCAGTACTCCAACTGGCCACCTATGACTTATTCCTAATACAACCAAGATCCCCCAAGTTTGCTGCTGCCATTGTAGCAGAAAATGGAGTTCCTATTCACCAACCTATACGACTACTAGTACCTTTATCCGGCATTTTCAAAAACACCATCATGCACTTCCATCTACTAAAGAAAAGGAAAAACATTATTTAGGTGCCATAGGAGTAATGAAGCAGAAGCATGCAAGTGAAAGAACTGATGTGATACCATGGACCTTGAGTAGTGGTGCCCGAGCACCTAGTCAATCCTTTGATTACCATGTGTTCTGTAAGTTGTTAGTTTGTTTTATTGTCAATACTAATTCTTCATTTAATATTACAATGTCACAATCATTCCGTGACCTCCTTGAGTATTGTTATCCAAATACGAAAGCTGTTTCCAGTCAGACGCTTGCTCAAGATCTTCATCAGATGTACCACGAAATGCTACCTTCAGTCAAAATTCATTTGTTTAACCATACAAATAAAGGAGTGTCACAAACTGTGACTAAGCAAGGCAGATTTTACATAGCCGGAATTCCGAGCTATAGGTATGTTGGGATTTCACATGATGCACATTAGTGCGCCATAGGTTATTATGTTTACCTGTTCGTGACTCACAGTTATGAGTCACACGATGTTGTGATTTTTGCACATGACTCAATTTATGAGTCATGGGTTTCACTCAGGTAACACGAGTTGCGCACCTGACTTGGTTATTATGTTTTGATTGGTTTTAAGTATGTTGCGCAGTAACTCATAGGAATCGGCTGATGGATTTCACATGACTTATGGTTATGAGTCACAGGGTTCGTGTGACGCAAGGTATGAGTTACCCCAGGTGAAGAACTACTATATAAGGGATCCCTAGGACCCCGAAGTATTAGTTCTTCACATGTTCTTCTTGTTTATTTCCTACCTTTAAGTTTATTACAATAAAAACCTACCTTTACACTCTATAACATTTATCTTAAGAAACCCGAGAACTATCTTTCCTCCCAAGCGAGAAAACTATTTCTCCTCCCACGTCGAGTGACTAAGTCCTAAGTAAGGACTTAAGAAGATCAGAGGAATAGGCGCAATAAGATAGAAGTTAAAAGGACTTAGCTATCCACATCGCGCAGGCATCGGCCTAAGAACTATTACCTCAATACACATTAAGAATCATTACCTGTCGCACCCCTGCGCCTGTTAGGATTCTTAACAAGAAGGACGAATCAATTTAACACTCGACGCATAGACCTCATCAAACAGAATAGCTTACCTTGGAATTACTCGCCATTGGATGGATTCCGACTATGTCTTGCAAAATATAGTTCTTGTATTTAGTCGTCTTCAGGGTTCTCATACGGGAGAGAATCTTGCTAATACGGTTTATGAGACCCTTACCTTATATGGTATTGAATAGTCCTTAGGCTGTATTACAATGGATAATGCATCAGTCAATGACAAGCTATATAAGCAATTAGAGCAAAAATTGGATAGCTGTGGTCAAGGTTGGAAGCGAAAGAATGGACAAGTCAGATGTATGGCACATGTTCTAAATCTTACTGCACAAAAGATACTCTCAGTATTAAAGGCAGAGGCTACAATTCCCGAAGAGGTTTTGGCAGAAGCAGAGGGCCCTGGAATACCTCAAATGAGACCTGATGAGGAGACAGAATTACCCAATAGACTTGCAGTATCGCCAGCTTTACGAACAGCAAGACAAATTCTTTCCAAAATTCAGGCATCCAATGTTCTCAGTGAAGCCTTGGAACGAGAATGTCAAGCCAGATAATTGATCCCACTCAAGCCACTACTTGATATGAAAGTTTGGTATGTTTTCAAATCTCTTTTTTTTTTTTTCTTGTTTGATATTGACCAAGTTTATCAACTTCTATATATAATAAGACTACTTCCCAAACTAATATATCTAGATGGAATTCAACATATACGATACTCAAAAGATTACTATACCTCCGACCAGCAATTGACTGGCTTACCTTGTTTGAAGAAAAGCTTTCAGAGTTTACCTTAATGGAGTGTGACTGGAACATGCTTGTAAGTGTTAAAGACATTTTACATAGCTTCTATAACTTGACTACCCACCTAAGTGCAGTCCAGTATCCAACACTCTTCCTTCAGTTACCATACTATGAGCTTCTACTACAGTATTTTTGATACCTCTGGTCTGCAGAGAAGGACAAAAGCACCTCTACCAGTATCCTCTTCAAGGCTTGTGATGTGGGATTTAATATTTTGAATAGTTACTGAAACAAATCCGATAAACAAAGTACTTTGTCACTAGTACTCTTACTCAATCCACAATGTAAATCAACTACCCTGAAGTAGCTGGACTAGACCGACCGCCATATCAATAAGTCTATTCGTAAATTTTACCAAATTTACGATGAAAAATATGCACCATAAGGACCATCACGACCAACAACACCCAAGTGCATACTTGACTCAGAGAGCAAAATCGATGATCCCTTAACCGAATTGCTTAAGATGACCAAAGTCACTCCTATGCTATCCGAGGCAGATGCAATTTCTTCAGCTTCAAATCTAGCTGGTGATTCTGAGGCTACTATCTATTTGCCCAACCTTGTGAAGACCATAAAGTTAGTGTTGTACGTTGGTGGAAGGTCAATAGTCACAGATTTCCACATTTATCTTGTATAGCACGAGATTATCTTGCAATTCCAGCAAGTAGTGTTCCTTCGGAGCAACTCTTTTCCCGGTAATAGCTGTGTTTCTATTATTTTATTTATATTTATTTACTAATAAGTATTAATTGCAGTGCAGGTAACATTATTATGAAAAAGCTAAAAAAATCTGATGGGTCCTACAGCAGGTCCTACTTTGGTTCCGAAAAGCTGGCTGGGTTTACGAGAGGTGGAGGATTGGGAACTTAAGTTAGATGCGGAGGAGGAAATCCAGGTCGAGGAGGTTGGTAGACTTTTTCGTAAACATTCAGCTTGTACTTGAAGTTGTTTAATCTTTGTTTAACATTTGAAAATTTTATTCTCCACTCAAATCTATTGAATATTTCACCCGGGACTGTTAAGTTCTACCTTAGAGCACACAAGATCTGGTATTAATTAATATATTTAGGCTCGAGCCAGCTCAAGCTCTCCCCCACAAGCCTAAGGATGCCAGGCTCGAGCCCTAAGGTAAAGCTCGAGCAGCTCGATCGATCCTCTTTGCTCATCAGCCGAGCCAGCTCAAGCCCATGGTCAAGCTCGACTCGAGTCGGCTCGTGTTATACACTACTAATGTGGTCTCCCACAAATGATAAAGTATACGGTTAGGGTATATGTTTGAAGCAGTTGAATGAGATACGGATTATGGAACCAGGGCTTTGAAGGGATATCTATATAAGCATGTTCTTTCCCAGCCAGAACACATAGACCAATACATCTCCACTCTCATCTCATCTCCTCCCTCCACCAAAAGGTCTCGTCTTCGTTTCCCGACACGGTCAGCCTTCCACTACCATCGCATCTCCTGTTGCTCAACAGTTACTCGCGAGTAGTACACCAAATGAGAGAAAAACCCGGGTGTCGGAGCGCACGAATCCCACGGTCAATTCGGCTCTTATTACTTCCAAACAAGTTTTATAAGCAAAATAGGCGATATTAAGTGATATTAGTATAATACTAGGCAACGAGTGCAGGGCCGTGGTTACTACTGTATCATAGAACCAACCCGTATGCAGATAATTGGCAAGTGGAGTTGATGGGGATGATTTCGCGAGTACAGTACAACACAGCACCACCGGGTCCAAGGGTAAAGGGAGGGTAACTTAGTAGATCAGAATTGCAAGGGAGTATCATACCACTACCATTTAAAGGCCCCTTGGGTTATGGAAGCCAGGAGTTGGGAGAATGTCAACAGGGCCGAGAACTCTCTCGAAGCCGGGGGCACGCTAGGTGGTGAGGTTACTTCGGCACTATTACCGGCCAGGGCAGAGCCCCTTCCACTGCACTCCACAACTGCCTATCCATGGGCAGGAAATACTTGGGCCCTGTTCGGCATGTACTATTTTAGAAAAACCATGGTATTTCTTGAAAATAGCTTATAAGCTGAAATGGAAATAATAATTATGGTCTTTCAGAAAATAAAGGCATTTTGCAGTCCATGTATTTTTAATAAGAGTTTTTTTATTCTGGGAGAACTTTATCAGATTCTTGTACAGTAATCAGACATCAGCCTTAGGAGTTGTTCCATGGGCAGAGAATAAAATCTTTCTCCAAGTAAAAGTACCTGTTATATGCCCCAGTCTCTATATCCATTCAGTCAATCAGATAATTACTGACATGAAATCAACAAATACTAAAGTGCAATCATGAATATCTAGGATCTAAATTATGTTCTCCTATCTACAATTTATACAAGAGGTGAAGACAAGTAATTACTGGCAAAATTTATCTAAGGTTAGCCAAGCAAATATATTCTCATCTATTCTGCATAATTGTTTCTTACAATATTATTATAATAATATTATTATCTTCCTTTTTTCATTTTATCCTAAACCCTAGTTGGATATTACAAAATACTCCATTATAGAAATACCATAGTATTTTTATAAAAATACTATGGTATTTGTAGCATGCCAAACACCCTGCCGATTCATTTTAATAAAACCATGAAAAAAATACCATAAAACAAAAACACCATGGTATTTATGGCATGCCGAACAGGGCCTTAACCAAAAGAACCCTCCACAGAGAAAAACCACCGCACACGAGTCGTAGCCACCTCGCGCATCGCCCACGTACCTATCCAACCTCAGTTTTCCCTGTCCCATACCATCTGTAAAGCGAACAAACAATCAGTATCACGAAAAAAAACCATCCCTGCCACACCCGGACAAAACAACGTAACCCAAAGGCTTTTCAGAAAAACATATTAAACTGCATATCTCGTCTTTGTCCAAGCGTCAAAGACCTCGAACTCCGTCTAAGGATGACGGTGCAAATGTCTCATCAATAAAGTCCCTTCCTCTCTCCCCTTTCCCTCCTCCATAAATCGTGAGAAAAAACAAAAACCTACCAATCACCCTTCTCAATAGCCGGCCACAAAAAGTTCTTTCCAGTCCCAACATCCACCGTCTCAATGACCCTAGGAACAGCCCGCTCTTCGGTGGCCTGCTTATCCCACCCATGCGAGGATGCCCACACCGCTGCTTGAAGACGGGACTTCATGCGGTCGAGTTCCGTGATTTCCCCCACTTCCTCCGGTCCGGCCGATGTTCGTATTAATGTGTCCCCGTCCATAGGCTGGGTTTGTTCGTCGCGCTGGGCACGGCGGTCTTTGGCGGCTTGCTTTTTTGCGGCAGCACGGCGGCGCTTTCCTAGGCAGTGTCAGCAAAGAAGAGTGCTATAAGGGAGGGGAGGGGAGGCAACTAAGGAGGGATTGGATTTCTGAAAAACGAAACATGTCGACTTGGGTGGAGGTTAGGGTGCGTTTTGTGCCATCGGGGTAGTAACCGAGGCCATCTTCTCCCTCTACTTGGTCTTCGGAGAGTTGTTCGGGTTCATGTTCAGGCTGGTTTTCTGAGATCTGGGGTTGAGATTGAAGGAAGGTGCGCGTGAAGTGCTCGTGGAGATCTAACGATAGATGGGCTTCGTGAAAGTTACTGAGATCTTGCTGAAGAATGTTAACTCACCTGCCCGCAACATTAACAGGAGAGGGCCTTACTGGAGTAATAGTCGGAATCTCGAAGGTGGACGCCATAACACCCGATGTGATGAGTTGAGGGAGTGAAAGAGCTCCAAGGGGAAACCTTTGAATGTGTCGCCAGCACCACGTGACCCCTCAACCTTCAAAACTCAGACTCGCCGCAGCTCCAACATCTAGCATCCAGCCCTCGAAGCTCCAAAGCTCCGAGCCAATAAATCCGCTGCGAAACCAACATAATGTCCGTCCCCTCCACTCCTGCCATCTCGGTAGACTCCACCCACGCCGTCTCCCCACGCCTCCAATCCCCGGACTCCCGCTCCTCCTCGCGGCGCGTCTCCCTCGATGTGCCCTCCCAGCAATCACTAAACCCGCACAGTCCCAAACCCCGACGCAACCGCTCCGCACTCCGGCAGTTCTACGGCCTTGGACAGGAGCCCCCGTTACCAGAGGAGGAGGGCCCTGAGAGGAAAAAGGTCGAAGAGAAGCTCAACGAGATCGACCGCGAAGGGTTCGACGCAGCGGCTTACGTCGAGAAGTTTATCGCAAAGGCGGAGCTGAAGGAGTTGTTGAGGAGGGAGAATGAGCTTGTTAATGGTTGGTTTCCCCTCCTTATCTCCCTCTAGCAAGGTCGGCTACTAAATCTGGGGGGACAGAAATACGCGGCTTCGACGGCGAGCGAAAAGCTCTCGTTTACGACAACTACAGTAAATTGATAACCGCAACAGATACTATTCGGAAAATGAGGGCTAATATGGAGCCCCTGGCGCCGACTACTTCCACCCTCAGCCCTGCAATATCCCATATCGCGCAGGTGTCTGCTTCCCTAGTGGAGAACATCCCGCCTTCGCCGGTCACGCCGAAGATCCCTACTTCTAACAAGAGGAAGAAAGACGCTGTCGTTTGGGCCCTGGCGTGCCCGGGCAGGATTGAGGAGCTGGTGAAGGAGGGGAGGAGGGATGAGGCCGAGAGGGTTTTTGGTGTGCTGGACGGGATGCTGGGGAAATGGAAGGGGGCCAAGGGCGCCAAAGAGTTAAGGGAGAGGGCGACGGCCGCGTTGGGGAAGGAGGAGCGATAGGGCTGGGTATTACTCGAAGCAGATCCTGGCGTTATTCGCTAAAGCGGTCTCACTCATCACATCAGGTTTGATAGACTTTGGGACGGTGTTTTTCCATCTTTTGATGCATCGTGGATGATTGGAGTTTGGGCTTGGATAAGATCATTTAGATAGAGATGGTAAGTAGCGATACAGATCTCTAGGCATTAACGAAGGAGATAGTCGAGCCCCCTGTCCGGTCAAGAGACCAGTAGGGTTTAAGCACTTCCGCAAGCGTCTAGCAAAGTTACCGAGAGATCAAGATCCTCCCGGGCTGCGTGTATGATAAGTACGATACCTATTTCAATAGAATCCATTGAATTACCACAAGAAGCTTTACCCCCTCAGATCCTTCAAAAGTTCATGTCCAGGACCCAAAAAACCGCCGCCAACATGTGAAGACAGGCATCACTCGAGACAGAGCGTCATCAGATATCACGCAACACCCCATGCCCTAATTCCGGAGGCGCAATCATGTGTACCCAAGCCCCCGAATATCCCCACATCCGACCCTATCAAGGCGCGAAAGGGTTAACTGTTGAAAAAAAGAGAAGAAAAGAAAAGCCCTATGTACGCTCCAAACCCCTCCTCGAGAATGAAAGAAAAAGCTGAGTAGAGAATCCTCAATCGTACACTCCCACCCCCACCACCTACTCAATGGATTCCTCCAACCAGCCAACCAGAGTATAAACTTAAGCCCCATCCCCCCAAATCCCCACAACCCCCATAGCAAAGCCAAAAGCTACCAATCCCCCCCTAACAAGACCCCAAACCCTCCAAGCCTCCATCCCACCCTTCACCACTTCGCCATTAACATCTACACTTTCACCGCCCCTCTTCTTCCGAGTCTGTACATTAACAACGCCAATCTCCACGCCCACCATGCGGCTCTTCTCCAGCGCGACACCGAGAACGGGCATTAATCCCGTAAAGATGAGGTATCCGTGTCGGCCCCTACGCCCGCCAAAGAGGAAGGCCGTGAAGAGCGAGGCTGTTGCAGCGATCTCCAATGGCCGGACGACCTGTCTTAGCTTTCCCAAAGAGATGGAGAAGGCGCGTTGTGCAGTGTTGGCAGAAGGGAGAGAAAGGATTGCGTCGAGAGTTGCGGTGGAGAAGTTTAGGTGGACGCCCTGCAGAAACAGAACGGTCAGCTCTCGAAGGGGGGGGGAGGAGGGGGAAAGGGTTACCGAGAGGATCCCAAGGGAGAAAACCCCAGTGAACTTCAGGAGGGATACAAACGCTGGCATTCTGTTCTCGCTTACCGATTCTTGCTTGTCGACCGGTTTGTCTGCGGGGCTTGTAGAACAGTTGACTGTTGGTGGTGATGGGTTGTTTTTCTGGAGGTGAGGTGGTTGCCGCTGGGTTATCTGGTGGGGGTTTTGTGGCTAGGTTGTGTGGCTGGTATCATAGGTCCATTGTTCGGATGAGGTATTATGCACGTGATATGTCGCAGGGGAGATATATACCGGTATTAGGAATTGGCTTTGGTATCACAAAGCCGCTCTCATCCCTCTCCAAGCACTACCGTAGACTACTAGCCCTTTGAAACGCTTCGCCAGTCCCCTCATCCGATTATTCAATAAGAAACGAATCACTAAACGCCTACAATGCCCCCAGAGACAATTATCTAAAAGGCCTTTGTTCTGTTGTCGCAGATAGATAGTTCCCGGGGCACAAGGGAGCGCACTAAACAGGAACTCCACGGGTACATCTGTACCCGACTAAGCACCCCTGGAGTACCAGTACCGTACTCGTACACTACCGGTATCATGCCCGTATCATACAACAGTCGCATTTGGGAAGGATCCCATGGCAGCAAGCAGATTAAAACCCAAAGCTAAAAGGCTACCTGTAAAAGAAATCAACACATAGGTAATCCGTGTCGACCACATAATGCATAACAAAATAGTGGGGCTTGGGTAGAATACCGGTAACCTCAAAGGCGACCATACATGGGCAATTCCAAATTCTTTCCACCCCCGAGAACATTTTTGAATCTAAAACTGCAAGGCATAGAGGAAGCGTCTCTCAAGCACTCCCATAAAGCCACACACCCCTAAAGATATGGCCGTGGGGATTTCTAAAAAATAAAAATAAAAAAACCATTCCTCCAGCCTTTGGTTGATTTCAAGCGCACCATGCTCATTAGGGTAGGTTTGTGTCCGAGGAACGGAGCTTTCGTTCACCCCCCTGATCTCAAAACTACCCGAGTAGTGAAACAAAGGCCCCATGGCCCCATTGCCCGAGTGTGTATCCAACTTCAGAGTAGAACAATGCTGGTGTGTTTGTGTGATAGCAGCTGGGTTCCAGACATTGTGTCTTATCCCACGAGGACCACCCCAGCACATTTATGAAGCTCCAAGTTCGGTGCCCCGAGCAGACATGAGACTTTTTTCACACGTTTGCGGCGTTGAACTACAACACGCTCCGAGCCCCCCAGATAGGAAAGCCTCTAACCCCAGAGAATTGCCACCCTTATACCATCTCCCTAGATACAAGTAAATGCCATACCTGAGTGGGCATCCTAAGTATTCCCTTGAAATTCACTCATCATACCTTCCAACAGAAACCGCATACCCATAATAGAAGTACCAAAGGCAAATTGAAAGCAAGACATGCCCACTACGGTAATCTACCGCATCCTAAACAGCCATCCCAAAACCTACATGTAGTCCAACCCAGAAACTCCGAGGTCACCCTCCCCCGATCATCCAACAACTATCGCTCCCTCCTAGGCAAGATCGAACCCCCTGGGCCTGGCATAAGCGACTAACGACGGTCAGTTAAACTCTGAAAACAATTAGAAAGAGCCTCACCTCAGCCGCACTCCCGACTGCTGTCGCTTCCCTCCCCGTATCAAGTTGCTGCTCTTCTACAATGGCAACAGCAAATGGTACCCCAAGCACAAGAGCACTAGTCCCCACTACCCAAAGTACGCTCCCACCAAACTTCAACCCGCCACGAAGAACCATATGGGCCTTCCCAAAAGCATCCACAATTCGTGCCCGTTGATGAAGCGGTATCATGTCTTTCAAAGCAACGATGCGGTCGTATAGAGACTCATCGTAGTCATCGTCCCCATCCTCATCCTCCTCGTCGGAACCCACCTCTGAGGAGGGGGATGAATGCGGGTAGTCGTAACCATCGTAAGCGTAGTTCAGGCCTGGCCTCTGCTCACTAAAGTACTGATCTCCGAACTCTCTGATGTGAACCATTTTGAGGGGTCTGACGATGGAGGATAATATACTACTCTGTCCGGCGGATATTCAGGGCGAGGTACTGTACAGTACAATGCAGGCTATAATGGGCAATGCGGGACACGCTTTCATTACTTAATCTCCTCTCTGATGGCGAATCAGAGTCCGGCACGAGTGCGTCCCGCGTGGCCAACCGGAGAAGAAGAAAAAAATTGCCCACTACAAATTACTTATGGTGTGCTCTCTTCCAATTGAAGTGAAAACGAGTCGCCACGTTTGTTATTGGATCACTTCCTGGACCACCGGTTCCACGAATTCGAGTGATTAATTGTGATTTGCCCTATTGACTCTTGAGACACTTAACCCCGAGATCTAGTAGGCAGCCAGGGTAGGCTAAGAAAGGGAGAGAATCAATACAAATGGCAAAATCCCATAGTGTGGGTATCATGTAGAAGAGATCGCCGCATTGCAAGTGCTCCCCGTGGGCCTTCGTGGCGAAGAACGGGGACCTCGTAGTAATCCAGGCAGCCCGAGGTAGTTTAAGGGAAAGAAAACCCTCCTGTATTAGCTGGGGGGGTTGTGTGTGTAGGATCTCATTCACAGTGCTGTAGCACCAGCATGTGTTTAGCACTCATCAGAGCCGGCAACTCCTGGTAGATCGTACCTGGGATCACATTGTCCAATTTAAGCCTACTCAGGCCGATATAATACCACAACCGCTCGAGCGTCAGGCCTCTATAGAATCCTCTATTTCTACCACCACCCTTAGCGGCCAAAGTAATATGTTAGTTAAATCCCATAGTTGTCTCCGTATCTTTTTTATCTAGCTCTTTAGTACTAAGTGACAACCGAGACATCAATACGATACGGCATACCTAGCCCTCGTCGGACTATTCAGAAGTTTCTCGCGGTCATTTCCTCTGGGAAAGTAATTATCCGAAGCTCATCCAAACATCGGGACTTAGCCCTGCCAAAACAAGGTTTTCCATAGAAAGCGGGGACCTGCATGGCCACATTTCGTGCTCCCGCTCGGAGATTATAAGTCGAAGCGCGAATCTGAGCTCATATACCGTATCGATTCTTGATGCCACAAGCCGTGTCTCCCTGCCGACAAATATTTGCTACATTCAGAATGATAACCTTTGTCCGGGATGCTTTCTTTTTTTTCTTTTTTCTGGAGATCGGATGCTCTGCACCACACATCTAAAAAAACACCCGCACTCCTGACCGCGGGCACCCTGCTAGCATATAGCACAAAACCCCCAAACCAGCGCCTCCCCACAAGGCCATCTGCTAGTACTCGTACAGTACGAGTACCGTACCCTTCGACTCAGTCTTCTCCCCAAACCCAATCATTGAACCCACCACCCCCTTCCAGCTCTACAATTGGTGGCAGCTCTCACACCCCGAGCAAGACCAGTGCTACTTCACACGCACAATGCTCGAGTCCAGCACATCGCAATCGCACAACCTCCAGTACTTCCGTGTCCTAGAAGCCACCAGCATGGAAGGCATTATGATACTCGAGTATCGGTACACCACACAGGCATCCCACTCAAGCATAACTTTGGCCCCACAATACCGGTTAGAGCGGCCCGTATAGTACCCGAACCCTCGATACTCGGGCTCATTTGGAAACCCTGCCAGCGTTCGTGTCCTTTCACGCATTTCCGTTGCAATGCCGGTAAGTTAGCGTGCCCTCTACAAAGGCTTGCATTCTTGGCGAGCTTGGCAGAGATTCTTATGCGGGTGATTTTTTGTGATGGAGGATTGCCGTGATGGTGTCGTAGTCAGGCACAGCGGTGAAAAATTTCCAACCCCGCGATATAATAATAATCAAACTGACCTGTTTACTGACAGGGAGATTGGTGGGTGGGTTCTGTGGCAAACTTCTCTCCCATCGGGGCAAGCTGTCGTACCGTACCGTATTAGGCGGTTGGATGCGGCTTAGAAGACATCGAAGTCGCCTGAGCTTGTTACATGTTAAGTTAGGCTGTTGGGATGCGGCGGCAGCGATTCCGAAGGAGATACCAGCGAAGCCGCATCCGGGGCGTGGCGAGGTGCCGACTACAGTACAGTAGCATTGCCCATATCCCCAGAGACAAGTTTCATTTGAGAAACTCGCATAGCGGTGCTGGTACGTGACCCATCTAAACTCACGATAATTGAGACAGCCTCCCTCTCCAGTTTATGTAGTACCGGTGTCGGCACGCTCCCAAGGGAGCTGCTCAACACCCGCGGTAGACTGACTCAGGAGCTTAAGCCCTGAGGAAATTTTGTCATCCACTGATGCAGCATGACACGAATCCTCAAGTTTTTCCTTTCCCTCCCTGAATCACAATTGCCTTTCACGCCATACCGGTAGTATGGTAGCGGGATCCGATTGAAAAGTAAGGTAGATGCTGGTGGTCGTGTGAGTGTTAGGAGAATTGGGACTTGGTGGTGCAGTAGTGCGGGCAAATGGCCCGGGAGGGAAACAAAAGTGGGTGAGGCCGGGAGATGGTTGTCGGCTTTTTTTGTTTTGTTTATCACTGAGTTCTTGTGTTGGCAACTGAAGGTGAGGAATGAAATAACCAGGAAGGGGCACTGCACTGGTGCCTGCACTCTCTCTCTCTCGGAAGTCCACATATTGCTCCTCTGAGCCGTACCAGCGATGGCGAAGCATTTTCCTCTACCGACAGGGTGTGATACGGTGCTGTACAGTGCTTGCGCTTTTTTTTGCGTCCGGGGCCAAATGGTGTCGCGTGGTTCCAAAGACAGCTACTGTATGAACTGATAACGCAACTCGAGGAGCGATATTTGCTAGGCTTGGAAGGAAGGGCAGCATGAAACTCTTTCTTTCTTTTTTCCTCTACCCGAGTATCCCCCGTGATTTTTCGGGATGAAATGCACCACGGTCCCCGGTACTTCTCAGAACCATAAAAGTACTCGGGTATCATACGGTACGGTACTCGTACAGTACACTTGTCCACAGCAGTGCACCAAAACATGCTCGCCCACGGTACATAGAATTTGCACTCCTGTCCCCGGGAATGCCGGGTCAAACTGACTACCGGTATTTGTGCGGCAGTTTCCCTACCGGTTCCGATACCCCATGATGGAACAAAGGATACGGGTAGGCTATGAGCGATACTGCATCACGCTCGTACTTTACAAGTACGGTATATCGGCACCGTTGCTCGCATACCGGTAGTACCGTACGGCACCGGTGTTCGTGGCTTCTGGATACCGTACTCGATTCCGTAAATTGGCCACTCTTCCCGGTTTGTGTTTGTGACACCCATCATAATCAGATGGCGAAAAAACATCTGCGAGGCTGGGATCCCAATGGTTGTCCCCGGCAGTCGATCTGCAGGACCGGAGACCCCACAGAAAAGAAAAAAAAGTTGTTGAGCCTCGCCACTGCACGCCGATGCAAGCACACCGGTACAGGTACTTGTACAGTACTCGTACAGTGGGAAAGAAGTGTGAAAAAGCAAATTACAGTAACATCAGGATCAGGGATCCCTAATCTCCAGCATCGATCTATCCACCACCCAACGCTAGCCACAGCGTCAACAAACTCACGGCCCATTCTGAAATGCGCGGGAAGAGGCACATGTCATCCGGCACCCCTTAGAGGGCAGGCACGAGACATTCCCTTCTTCTTCCATTACCGTACCCAATCTCTCTGCTTTTGCATTCCATCTCTCCCTCTCCCTCCCCCTTCTTCCCCTTCCCCTTCCCCTTCCCCTTCTTCCCTTCCTCCCCCTCCTCCTCCCCTTCTCCCCTTTCCCTCCCCACCTCCGCCCTACTGCCTACTTCCCCAGCTTCACCTAACCCATCACTGCCACCATCTACAGTACTGCTGTTCGGGTCCCAATCTCTCGCGACAATTTCCGGGACACATTGCGCTGCAAACTCTACCGTAGAACCTCAATCCCGCCCCCTCACACTCTACTTTACTTGTCAGTGCCCCCGTGTGAGCCACCCCACAACGTGATCCCACCACCCTGAACATGTCCACCAAGCCATCATCCATAATTACCGCCTCGAAAATAGATGGGCTCCCGAACATCCCGCTATCGTACAGTGTAGCGAATTCTCAAGCCTCCGCCTCACAGCTAATATATTCCCTTTTCCCCGAGTGGGCCCCGGCGAGAGGAGGCCGCGGATTGAAGTTCGTGAGGTTTACCGACGGGATTACGAATACTGTGGGTGTCCGAGTCGTTGATTTCTTTCCCAGTTTATCCCTCAATGGGGGTACCGTTATTCTAACCGTTTTGGGGCCCCTGTGACTGTCTATCTCTCCTCTCACCAAGAAATGTGGGATCTCGGGATAGCCCTCCCCCCAATCCTTGCTTCCCACAGGTTTCAATGCAGCTTCAATTGCTCATCCCACAGCTTGTTAGTTGTGCCGGTGCTGACCATTTCCACCTAGCTTCTCAAATGCTTTCACAACCCACCCGAGGGAATTGCCTCGCCCGAAGCTAGAAGAATCGAGGACGACGAGTCTGTTCTCTTGCGTGCCTATGGAAGAGATACGAGCATTCTAATTGACCGTGAACGTTGGTTTCCCATCCCCGGAGACAGCACCCAGGGCTCGGCGACTGACTCATGCTCACTTAGGCGAATGTGCTTCCCATCTTTTACTCTCCCGCTTCAACCTTGCACCCGAGCTTCTCGCTCGATTCGCCAACGGCCTTCTCTATCGTTACGTACCCGGGCGTGTTTGCTCTGTTCAGGAGTTAGCGGACCCCGCCACCTCCAAAGCTATCGCAACACGCTTGGGGGAATGGCATGGCGTACTTCCCACAAGCACTACACCTCCACCCTCTCCTGCATCCTCTTCCTCCGCCTCTTCTAGCGAACCCGATGTCACCTTGTGGACCGTTCTTCAGAAATGGATTTTCGCAATTCCCAGCGAGACGGACGAGGGTAAGGCTAGGAAAGAATCATTGCAAGAGGAGTACGAAAAGCTTCTTGCTGGCACTGATGATGGTGGATATGGCCTGAAAGGCCTAGACGGAGGTGTTGGCTTGGTTATGGGGCACTGCGACCTACTGAGCGGCAACGTTATCATACTCCCCCAGGAAGGTGGGCTCTCACCCCCCCCCGACGCGGCCAGGCGGGTCCATTTCATTGACTATGAGTGAGTGCGCCATCCCCTGCCAAATATCAGGCAACACCTTGATTGATCAATGCTTCTAGGTACTCTGCTCCCTGCGAGCGTGCCTTCGAACTTGCGAACCACTTTTCGGAATGGGGCGGATTCGAGTGTGATTATAACCGCTTGCCTACCCGGTCTGCCCGCCGCGAGTTTATTAGCGCATATCTCAGTAGCTTTGAGTTGCACCGCTCCGGTGCAACAGCAGCGGCCATTAGTACCGGTCAGATCGACGATCTCATGAATGAGGTTGAACTATTCAGAGGCCTCCCGGGCTTCTACTGGTAAGGAGTTTGACAGCTAATTGTGAATGTGATGAACACTAAACTAAGGGAATACAGGGGCGTCTGGGCACTCATCCAAGCCACTATCAGTCAAATCGATTTTGACTATGCATCTTACGCAGAGGTCCGCCTAGCTGAATATTGGGCCTGGAAGGAAGCGTTCGAAGGAAGGGCGGTTAATACACCGCGCGAGCAGAAGTGGTCCCAGGAATGATTATGCCCCGGACATCCTAGCGGTTGATGATATTATGAACAAAAAGCTTGATTTATGTCCCCCTTCTCCTTCATTCGTTCCAATCTTAGTTTGTTGTCTTGGTGTTTTTTCCGCTTTTTTTTTTTTTTTTTGGACAGGAGCCGGTGTTTCAACAACGGTAATTTGGATGGGAGGTCTTACGACTATTTCTTTTCTTGTTGATGTTTTTTCCCCCATTTTTTGCCTATTAACGGTCCTGTTGCTTGTTTGTTCGGCGCACGGTCTGTTTTTTCAACAATAAACGACGATAACGAGCCTGTCGGATTTAACGTACGGTAGTGGTTAGCGATAGACGTGGGAATTTATATACGAAATTTATGGCACTACTCATTTTTAGCTAGGTGGCCGATATACTGGGCGCTTTCTTCCTTAAATTAGCTACGAGTAGATTACAGTGCTCATATCCGGTGCAAATAATCACATTATATCACTCGAGTAATGTTTTCAGCTTTCCTGAGCTGCACCGTGGTCCATTCATTCTACCGTCCAATGATGGAGAGCTTCTCAATGGTATCATAACGGGAACCTAGCCCCCCCGTGCACAGTAGTTGATACTGAACCAGCTAACCTACCGGTATGCGGCAGCTGCTATACCGTAGTGCGGCCTAAGCTGCAGGATTCTCTTGGGCGGGCAAAACCGGCATTGCGGGTACAAGTAACCTAATCCCGGTCTCCACAAGCGCCTGAGGTCGCAGTCGGTCCGAGCAGCGGGGTCTAGGGTGGGATTAAGAAGCGGTTGCTGTGACAACGACAGCTTGTTTATAACGTTAGCGAGAGCTCAGAACTGCGCGGCGACAAACCCGCTTGTATCGATATCTCGAACATCGATGACCTCCGTATGATATATTCGATTTCTTTTCTACCTCTTCACGAACGTTACGAGTGAATTTTTTCCCCCCAATCACGGAATTGGGACATTCCTGACGTGTTCATTTTACCGGGTGGTTGTACCAACCGGCTGTCCGTCCCTGATCATCCTCCTCAACTACTCATGGTAGGCATAGAGGGCTGGAGAATGTATAATCCCTCTTCTGCTTCACCCTTGAACTTCGAAATAAGAATAAGGAATGCCCTAATCGTGCCGATCACAATGTCCTGGAACCCATTCACGAAAGTCCACTTCTACAGTGCCCTCCCACTCTCGAACCCAGCCGGGTCTTCGGAAAAATGGCGACTCCCACGAAACGGCGCGGTCACCTCCCGGTTGAAAAGGGCTATGTGCAGGTTCATGATCATTCTTGCTTCGGTTACCGTCTTAACCGCCGGATTCTCACTAGTTACTATCCGCCATTCTACAAGTCGAGCGATCGCGAAGGCTACAGCTGTAGCGGAGAAGCCGAGGTGGGAGGGTTTCACGCTGCTGGAAGGGTATTATTCTGGGCTGGGGAGGCTGGTGAGGGGCGGTAGGCGGGAATATCCCCCTATGGGGATTACGGGGGCTGCCGGGAGCCAGGAGACTTTGAAGGAAGTGAAAAGTGTGGTCTTCAATCCTTATCCCGATTTCGGGTCGAAGGAGTATAAGAGTACTTGGCAGGGGGCGCATGAAGAGTGTTCCTACGGGGTGGATCTGTCGGGGAAAAAGAGGGGTAGGCCGGAGGTTAGAACTTTCGAAGGCATTCCCGAAGGCATGGGCATTGGCGATTTCCGTGGTGGAGGTGTAGGCTAATGGGAGCGCCTTAGGTATGCCAGCAGCTGTATTCGGGAGCCATTCCCTATTGGGATTGAAGGATGATTTATGCTTCGATCGATATGGGCGATACGGAACTTATGGCTACGGATACAGCAAGGAGAATGGTGGTCTGGGCGTAGCAGAGTATGATGGGGGCATAACAGATGGAGATGAGACTGGGTGGGGCCGGGGCAGTATGCCCGTAAAAGCGATCGACTGGCGAGGGATTGACTGGGGGGAGTTACAAAGGGAATGCGTTGAGAAGAACAAAGATCGCTTCAGCACATCGGACCAGGGGGATCTGGACCCGGAGGGGGTTTTGGCGGAGAGCGTGCACTCATCCAACAGACGCTCCGGGAGATCCGACGGGAAGAAGCCTCACGCTCGAGCCGCTATACTACTGAGAACATGGGCCGGTTACGAGTATAAACCTAGCGATATGGCTTCTATCCGATCGCTCATCTCAGAATTAAGCCTCAATTCTGGCGGTGAATTCACCGTCTACCTCCTCGTCCATGTCAAGGACAACGAGCTTCCAATCTGGGCCTCCAAAAAGCTTTACGAAAAGACACTACGGGAGAGTGTCCCTGAGGAATTCTGGGGAATAGCGGAGCTCTGGAACGAAAGCATGATGGGAGCGATCTATAACAACTTGAAGGATAACACCTTCCGTGGCAATCGACTTCACGGGGTCTACAGATCTAGTTTCTTTCCGGTTCAAGAGTTTGCATATCGTCATCCTGAATTCGACTTTGTATGGAATTGGGAGATGGATGTGAGATATATCGGGCATTTCTACGAGCTGTTCTCCGGAATGGACGCTTGGGCTGCTAAACAACCACGGAAGCATCTCTGGGAGCGTAATGAGCGGTACTACATCCCTTCCATCCACGGTAACTGGGCAAACTTCTCCTCGGCGGTAGCAGCAAAATCTCCGGAACCAATATGGGGACCTGTTCCAGTGGAGGGCGTCAAAATATTTCCAGCGGATCCGGAGCCCCCCTTCCTGACCCCGGAGGAAGACACGGAGTCCACGTGGGGGGTAGGCGAGCCAGCTGATCTCATATCATTAAACCCGATTTTTGACCCGGAAGATGCGACCTGGTTCCTCTCTGGCGATAGTACTGGCTATGGGTTCCCCATCGAGGACACGTCCCCTAAAGGCCCACCACGCCGTACCGCCATTATAGCCGTCGCTAGGCTTTCCCGAAAACTTCTCATGAGGATGCATGCTGAAAACGCCCTTCATGGCCACGCCATGTGCTCGGAAATGTGGCCACCATCGGTTGCGCTGCAGCATGGGCTTAAAGCTGTTTTTGCACCGCACCCTCTGTTCGTCGATAGAGCCTGGCCACTAAAGTACCTTGAAAGGACGTTCAACGGTGGTCCAAAGGGAAGTACTGGCGGGAGGGGTAGCGTTTTCGGGAAGGGGGAGCACAACTTTCAGGGAACAAGCTGGTACTATAACGCACAGTTCGCCTCAACGCTTTGGAAACGGTGGGTTGGGGTGGAGGTAGATGGCGCGGGGGGTGAAAAGTTCGAAAGCGTACAGGGCAGAATGTGCCTGAGGAGCATGCTCTTACATCCGATCAAGGGTATGGAGGTTTGAACTGTATAGTTTAAGGTTGTTTTTTCTATTTTTGGTTTTATTTTTCCCTTTCTAGCATACTTGGCGTTCCTGTGGGTTAGTGATATAGAAGTGTAAACAACTATAATGAATGACCGATGATAGGTTGTATCGGGTTTCCGAGTGATCTTTTGTGAGACTTCCTTCGCTTGCACTGATTTACCCTACCGGTATCGTGATGTCCAGGCACACACCTGTTATGGCGATGTGGCCTTTTCAGACCACTTTCGATGGGCAGGTTTCAAAGAAGGCGGTGGGCATGCACCACCCTCACCTATGGTACCGGTATATCTGGCCACGATCGCAAGACCCCCGGTCAGGGTTCCACGCGCGCTGCGGGGTCATGAATCCTCACTCGATTTGTGGGTCACCCCTGCGGGCGCAGGGAGTCATGGAGAGGTTTTTAACACGTTTTAATTCACCGTGTCATCAGCAAAGGCGCCCACCAACGGGTGACACGATCCAGGGTACCATCACGGTTGCTTAGGCAATTAAGATGACCGACGGGTTGAGGATAGGTGCGGTATCATCATACGGTAGCTGCTGCTCTGATACCCAGGCGTGGCTGAGACGAGATCAGGCTCGAGCGATAAAAAGTGGACTAATTGGCCTGCTTCGGGGAATTTGTGGCTAAGGAGCCACTCTCTTCGCAAAAGTGTCCTCTCCGCGAAATCGCCTGCCCAAGGAAAGGGTTCAAAAGGGAGGGAATCCGCGCTGCGCGCAATCTCCAACTGTGCTCCCTTCTATTCCTGTTAAAGTGTTCCAGCTCTAAGAGTACGGGTACTGCTATCATACATTCACATCCGTTCTCGAACAAGTCAGCACGTCTTGGCACCTTCCCCGATAGAGCGTGTGTAACCGAAAAAAGCAAGCTAATTAGCCTCTCCAAAGCCCTTTCTCAGCAAAGCAGCACGAATCCGCCGCCCCTTTCCCTTCTCCCCTTTCGCGCTTTTCCCAACCAACCTCTCCACCAAGGTCATCGTCAACCTCTTTTAACACAAACCTCTTCTTCTCTCACTAAGGCCCCCCCCTAAGGAATACAAGAGACTCTACAGAGTAACGTCTAATTTTTCCTCTTCTTGCTCTTCCCTCTATCCGCTACTCGGTACATTCTTACTTTGTATCATCATCGTCCCTTTTTTTTTTTGTGTGAGTAGCCCTTTTTCCCCTCGTTTCTTGCTCCCATCCTCTATTTGTCCTCATTGCCCTGCCGTTATATACCTACGGGGCTCTATCCCCCCGCAAATTCTATTCCCATCACACAAGGTCCCTCTTATCTATCACCTCCTGTTCCTTCTTCGGCCTCACCACTCGCCGCCTCGTATCTCCTTCATCCCGCCTCCGTATCTTCTGCTCTGCGGGGAAAAAGGGCCTTGGTATTTTATTTCCTTTATCCGGCTCAGCGAGCGAGTGATTTTTTGTCTATATATTCCGAAAAATCTTGCTTTTTTTTGTTTTGCTGTATCACGCTATCCCCTTCCCCTCAGTAATCCGTGTCCCCCCCCCCTCATCTCTGCCTCATCACTACTCTTACTTTTCTCCTTTGACTACACTGCACCAGCCACGTGTCAATAGCATCCGACATCTCACCTTCAACTGCTAATATTTCTCGTCTGGATAATAGGGAAATCCTTTTTTCCACAGCTCTCCTCCACCTCACGAGATTAACGGGAACACGCTCGAACAGCCGCAATCATGGGTATCTCAATGTCGAAGCTCTTTACCGGCCTCTTTGGCAAGAGGGAGATGCGTATATTGATGGTCGGGTTGGTGTGTTCGCCTTTTCGCTATTTTCTTTCCCCCATCCTTTCCTTGCACTTATCTCTGGGCCAACTCGGGTCGCTTGGTGCCAGTTTTTCTCTTGATTTTTTCTTTCTTCCCATGCCCGAGTGATGTGCATGCTGCAGGGGTGGTTAGGGTTGACTGGATTGCTGACGTTTTTACCTTATCTCGCCCAGGATGCCGCCGGTAAAACTACAATTCTTTATAAGTTGAAGCTCGGAGAGATCGTTACTACGATCCCCACCATCGGTAAGAAGCTTCTTTTACCCGCTCTTTGCTTTTGCCGGGACATTCCGTCCATGGAAGGGTCTGAGACATGGTGGCACCATGTGTTTATTATTTTGTTTTATTTTAATGTCTCGTTCGCTAACGGTTCGTTGCAGGGTTCAATGTTGAGACTGTTGAATACAAGAACATCTCCTTCACCGTCTGGGATGTTGGTGGACAGGACAAGATTCGTCCCCTCTGGCGCCATTACTTCCAGAATACCCAGGGTATCATTTTCGTTGTCGACTCCAATGACAGAGAGCGTGTCAGTGAGGCACGTGAGGAACTTCAGAGAATGTTGAATGAGGATGAGCTTCGGGACGCTTTGCTCTTGGTGTTTGCCAACAAACAGGATTTGCCGGTGAGCATTGACGAACGAGTCATATTCACTGGGCTCATTACTGACTCAGAGTTAGAATGCCATGAATGCTGCAGAGATCACTGATAAGCTTGGCCTGCATAGTTTGAGGAACAGGGCTTGGGTATACTTTTTCACTGCCTGTATTCTAAAATTTGCCACTCTGACAGCTGTTCTAGTACATCCAATCAACCTGCGCTACTTCAGGAGACGGTCTTTACGAGGGATTGGAATGGCTTAGTAGCAACTTGAGGGCGCGCAAGTAGATTGTCGGGTTTCCCTTTCGTCCTTAATTCTCGCAGTCCCCTCCATTATCCCTAAATCTCGACGGTTCCAGAATTAGTGTTCCCTAGGCAGTCAATTCAAACTTCGTATCGTTTTCCGGGAGCAATTTCCGGGGCATCCAACTTACTAAAATTCAAAAAGAAAGCTTAATGGGTGGAAATGAGGCATGGGGGTTTTTTCTTTTTTTCTTCGGTTCCCTTTTCTGTATCCCTTCTCTTTTGCGAAATTCTAGCTTGATGTGTTTTTAAATGGTGTGGTTTGGCTGTAGTGGTCTTGGGGTGGAGATGGCAATGAGCAATGAATGCGATGGATATAAAATTAGCTGTGGCGGGAGGATGCGTTAGTTGTATTGTGAGGCTGGTTGCCTTGAGTGTCCATTAGAAGTTGAGTGATGTGATACAGAGATACATTTGCTACGGTATTTATTATGGTCGGGAGCTTTTCTCGTAGGGCATGGTGCTGCTACCGGTAATCTAGCTGTGTCTCGACCCGTCGATTTATTCTTGGTGGCTAGGCCGTAAACAGTTGTTTTTTTTTGCCACCGTCCACATCCATAAGCCAAGTTTCGACGATGGTAATTGTGATCACGCCCAGACATCCTTCCTAGCCTCACTCATCCCGTGCCCTCAGCATATATTCGCTCCACCGCATGCCCTCCTCTTCACCAAATACTTCAGACCCAGTCTTCCGAAAATGCTGGAACCGCAACGCTTGCAACGACTGTCTATCATCTATTGATCCAACCTGCGGCTGGTGCCCTTTTGTACCTCCCCTCCTCCGTGACCTCACTCTCTCTACCTCCCTTACTCTTGCTCCGTTTCTACAGCAGCTAACACCTCCCCCCCCCCCTAAAAAAAAGACACAAACCTGCGTCCCGGCAACCTTCACCACGCCACTGCACTCCTACTCCTGCCCCTCCCGCTCCGAGCGCTGGGAAATGCGCACCGCGCCATTCGGCTGTCGAGTCTCCATGATAACCCTCGGCGGCGTGCTGGTCGGTGCGGTGGGCGCACTGGTGATCGTACTACTGGTGGTGGGTGCGGTTTGGGCTTGTAGGAGGAGTCGTGATGCTACCGCCAATGCTGCCGGTGCTGAAGAGGGGGATAGATTGCTGGGGGTTGGTGGCAGGGGTGGCCCGGAGGGGGAGGAAAGGCCGGGCCTGGAAGGACTGGGAAGGAGGGTTAGTTTTTGGGTTTATAATGCGTTTTTGCCCAGTGGTAGCGGCGCGGGTGTTGGTGTTGAGGGTGGCGCTGGGGGGTATGGGACTATGAGTGGAGGCGGAACGGGTGGGTATGGGAGCGATGGGAGTGGTGGGAGTAGCGGTGGTGGTATCGGAAGGGTGGATTCTGCGGAGAGTTTTGGGAATGGTGGGTTGGATGGTGAATTTGAGGAGCGGAGGAGAAGGGTTTTGGAAAGGGGGTAGGGGAAGGAGGTATAATGGTGCGTATTGGGGTGGTCTTGGACTCTTGGATCGCTTTGCTTTTTGACATTAGTCTCTTGTTTACGCTGTAGGTAGGGTGGATTGAAGGGTTCTTGCTCTATAAGCGCGTGTGGTAGTCTGGTCCACAGGTTTCTCTACTGGAAAGAGCGTGCGGTGGTTATCATACAAAACTTTATTTTGATTTTCTGCACTAGAATGCTCCTGCGCCGTGCATCCCGTATCGGCAGGTACTGTGGGGAAATTGAGATTGAATTCCCTCCCCCGGTCGATCCCGTTTCGAGCGATATCCGTGTGTTCTAGCCTGCTGGTGGTCAAGTGGCTACCGCACCAAAACCTGTATCATACGCCACTCTTGGAGCCTACCGTGCTGCACGCGGCGGCCCTCTCAATATCCTCATTCTTCCTATCTTGCGCATGCACCCTGGTACCTGACGTCCCATATTCGCTCAAACCGAGTCCCCCGACACACGCGGAACCCCACATTCACCCCCGCTTTGAAATCCCTCATGACGGCGCTGGTCCACGCCGGCCGTAACTATTCCTCATCCACGCGTCCGAGCCAGAGCGCTCACAGAGGGTTTTCTGTGGATGCTAGCTATATTTCAACAGAATCCACCACGTAGATACGTCCCAAGTGTGAAGTTTGGCCGCAATGAAGGGGGTAGGGAGAGAGGGAGGGAGGATTGTGTGGTGGTTTTCCGGGGATGCCTATCAACACTCTTTTCTTCTCCCGAAGTCTCTCCGGAACGTGGGTGCATGGTGCGTGGCTGATTTTTTTCTATATGGTGCTGTGGGCCCGGCGAGATGTGCTGTAGTGCTATGGAGCACGTTAGATCGTACAGTGCCATTGGTAGATCACTTGTTTGTTCCCCGTTCCAGAGAAACTTGGAGGAGGAGGAAGGAGGCTTCTGTCTTTTTGTGCTGTGGTGCGTTGTGTGAGAGCTACGGTATGATACTTTGGTATGTGATGATATGTGTAGTGAGGAGGATGGAAGGAAGGAAGGAGATCCGTATATTTTGATAATAAGTTACTGGATAGATGCCGTAGTTTGAATCGACTATGCAAAAACCGGTGTTTTTCGTTATGGGAAGGGGAGGGATAGGACGGGCTCTATGAAGGTGAGGCATCAACGGTTATATAAATAGGAAGGGGGGAGGAAGGTAGTATACCATACGAATCCGCTTGCATTATAAATTCTTGCCCACCCACGCAGTCAAAATTGTTGGGGGCGTATGTTTGGATATACTAGTTTGCCCCCCCCCCCCCTCCCAAGACGGTGTTCCTAAGGAGGGGTGGAGGGAAGACTAGAATACATCCCCACATGAATTGAGTTGGCTTCCGCCATCGTGAGAGGGATCAAAGGTTGACCGTTGGGCGCTAGGATAGTATAAACCGATAGCTGGATGTGCCTTGATCCCTTCCCCGTTCTGTAGGCGTGGCACAGAGCACTGTGCCAGTATAGCAGTATGATAGGGGATGCAAAGCCGTACATATCATACCTACACGTTTCCACTCCTGGCGTTGGGAGCGCTGGGCTGCCGTCTTAACATTTGTAGTATGATAAGTGGCAGTATGGTGGCCGTTTCTCGCACCGCTGGGGAAAAGCTTCGACTGTTGGACGTGGATGGTTCGGCGCCGAGTGCGATTTTGGCATTTTTTTCCCCTGGGTGGGAAGGGTAACGAGCTGGCGAAGAATATGTGGACATACGCTGGATTTCCCAAGAGCTGGAGAATGGTATTAAGATTGTTTAAGTCGAGCATGGAAGGGTTCTATCACTCTTGGGAGTACTAACTAGTGCAGTGCAGTAGCGGATTGTCATGGTGGGAAGCTTCACGGCACCGCAATGTACATGGAGCTTCTGTAAGTTAGGAAACTGCACAACTTTGATCGGCCCGGATCTTCCATTCCATGATTTTAGGGGAATAATAATATATGGCACTGTAGGGTTCTCAGCAACTGGACGAAGCAGTGTGCTTTCTAAAAGAAGGTGAAAAAAAAAGAATATCACCCATGGCAGGAGCTGGCACGTCTTTTCGAACGGACTGGGTCAGTTACACTTGAAGGAACCTGTCTATCACGGGGAACTCTGACAGAGGATGGAAAATTTTACATTCACAGTACTGTACTGCACAGTGACCAGAAGGCTTAACCTCCGGGAAATAGAGGAGGAAGACATCTGATTTCTTTCGGGGTCCCAGGGGGGTGGCTAACGTAGGGACGGGGTGGGTAGTATCCACTAGGGAGGAAGGCTGGGTGGTGGTGGCGAGTAAGTTTGGCGGTTTGGCAGCACATTCCGAGTGGCTGCTACGGCATTGGTCAAATGTCGAGCGTTCCGCCTCCATCTTGTATGCACGATACACACTTCCACTTCAAGAACGGCACACTGCAAAAGCACCACCACTCTCATCCACCCGAGTGACATCCTGTGATTTAAAAACCGCCCCGATACTCACACACACCGTTTCACATATGGACTGACTAAGAACCATCTCGACAATCGGGACCTTCGATACTCCCTGGGATCCTCTGAAGGGTATTTCCTTCACATTTCCAGTGTTCCGGAGGAGTTTGAGGGCGGTTTGGCGGTTAAGTTCTGGTAGTACTCACTGCAAAGCCTGGGACCTGAGGGAGAGAGAGCAAGGTATCATATCACGGCAAGCACATTGGTATTTCACAAGAGTTCGCTCGGGAAATTCGCTCCCGCAAGGCTCTCACCCGAGCGTCCAATCCAGCCGGAGATCATACGAGCGTGGACTATTATCCGAAGATAAAAAATCCGGACCACATGCTTTCTCAGGAACCGAGTGATCTCAGATGCAGTACCTGGAGTATTGTCCCCCCTATATGATGTGGCACCCACAGCGCCTGGCTTTTCCCTTCTTTACTACTACTGTTCTAGATATGCCAGAGGCTTTCGAGCGTTGGAACATCATTTCAACTCAAAGTCCCTCCCCCCCCTTCCTCCTATTTTTATACTTTTTCTTCTTCCATTGCTTAGGTTCACTTAATTCCATTGAGATGAGTTGGTGTCACACCCCACTTGGGTACGAGTAGATCCTGCGCTCTCCAAGTGCAGCCATGATAGCATAACCTATCGAGTGGGCCCGCGAACCCGACGATTCGGTGAAAGTGCTCCGGCATGTATGATACCCCTCGGGCAGTAATTCCGGGTTTACTCGTGTACTGACGCCACCATCCAAAGCAAAGCGGGAGCGTAGGGGGCACAACGCTCTTACTGTGGAGAATGGGGGAGAGAAAGAAAGAAAAAAGACAATCTCCCACGAATGCACAGCCAAAAGCCTAGGCATAAAAGGTATTCACAATTAGCCCTAAGACTAAGGTACGAGTACCATTCTACCGATACTCGAGTAGTGGTGGAGATAGTCTAGACGGATGGCACGTGCCTCAAGGCACCAAGTCGCTCCGTTATGCCTAGCAAACATGGTTCACGTGACTGCTATATCCACAGAATCGGCAGCACTGGCATAGTGTTTGAAGGCGGTCTCATGATTTTACATATCGGGCGTCGGCTGATGAGGGGTTCACTTGTGCGGTACCGCCTCAATATTTGGCCCCACCCCGAGTGCTTGCACGATAGCGCGCTACCTCATCGGAATTATGGTACCAGAGGTTTCTATAAAGGAACTGAGACGAAAAAGTACTGTAATAAAAGTATCATGACATACTTCATCTAACTCGCTTTTCCCCGGAAATACCTTTATCTCTCGTCACATGATTGTCTTTTCACAAACAAGTTATGATAAGTCATATCATAGAACACTAGTTCTCCGGAAAGCAAAATCCCACCCCGCGAGATTAATTTGTATTAAAGCATTTGTCATGGTTCATACACTTTTCTACGTAACCTAGTTCTACAAAAACCCCGTTGGACCATGAAGATAATCCGAGTAAACATCCCAGGACTGGGAAAAACGAAGCGTAAAGTCAATCTTAAATAAGCAGAAATCAAAGAAATCAACGTTTCACAACTCATCCTTAACCTCTCTCTCCCCTTCCTTCTCCTTGGAGAGAAACTGCGTGAGGATGTTCTTGCGGCTTAGGATGTCGTCCAACCTGGGTCGCTGTAAGCTGTATGCACTAGCGTGAGTTGGTAGAAGTGCACTTACTTCTCCGGGGCCAAACCGCCCTTAGCGGCAATTCCCTCCAACCTCTTGATCTCCTTCTTGGCATAATCCGCATTCTTGGAGAGCTTATCGGCTGCTTTAAGGTAGTATGCAGCATATTTCTCCTTGACCTCCTCGGCGGCCTTTGCCAGCTCCTTCTCGGCATCCCTCTCTCCCGAAATAAGCTTCTGGACAATGGTGTCCAAAGAAGCAATTCTTCCAGCCGCACCATCGACGCCTCCGCCAACAACACGGTGGGTACCGGCATGCTCATTAATGAACTGGGTCAATGCCTCCTCGGACCTGGCAGACTCATAGGAAAGGGGCTCCTTGGCGGAAGTTCCCTTAGGGAACCACTTTAGGGTGGGGAAACCAGTAATTCCGTACTTCTCAGCAGAGGCCTTCCCACCAGGAGAGTCGGCGTCAAGTTTGGCAACCACAACGTTAGTCTCAGAGGCGAAGTTCTTGGCGAGCTTCTCATAGATCGGGGCAAGGTTCTTGCAGTGACCGCACCATGGCTATAAGCTCGGGTTAGCAATGACTACATTAAACACAACTCAGGTTGACAAACCGCATAGAACTCAACCAAGACATCCTTCTTCTCGTCGTGAACAATCTTGTCGAAGTTGGCATCATTAAGCACAATAACGTTGCTTGGTACTTCACGTTTGGCCTTAAGCTTCAACCCACCGACTTTCTCCATAACGAACGCTTGGAGTGCTTCCAAGTCCCGACCGGATTCGTATGGAATAGGATCGGTGGACTTTCCGTCAAACCACTTCAATGTTGGGAAACCGGTGACGCCAAACCGCTTTCCGAGTGCCTTGTGATCTGCAGATACTTTAGTGAGGGAAATCGAAGCTCGGGGCGCAAGCGTCCATGTGGTAATAGTGACATACTATCGGCATCGACTTTAGCGATTGTCACTTTGTCCTTCTGACTGGCAAACGAATCCGCAAGCTCCTCGTAGACAGGGGCAAGATTCTTGCAGTCTACCGGTATTCCATCTCAGATTAGCCATCATCATCATCCTGTCACGATACGGCCCAATTAACTTACGTCCGCACCACGGCTATTGAGTGAACGACGTCAGCACCAGGTCTCGAGGGTTTGCAGATTCAGATTCAAATCCAGAAAAACTCACGGCGAAAAATTCAACCAACGCCGGCTTTCCACTCTGCAGAATCTCCTTGTCGAAGTTATCGGAGGTTAAATCGATGACATTACTAGCCGTCGCGACCAGCAGGAGTGAAGCGAGAGTGAATAGAGAGCCGAAACCCTTCATTCTCGATATTAATTGGGTCTGGTATACCGGTGTGATAGGTAACAGTTGTTGATGAAGAAAGGAAAGGTAATATTGGGTTGGAAGGTTTGCAAGAAGGAAAGGGACAGATATCCCGTGGTTGGAAATCAGGAAGTGGCGCGTGGCGGCTGAGAAATCGGGATCCTTGCGTCACCTTCACGCACTGTCCAGCACCCAATAAATGCGGGCACCCGAGCTGGCCGTGGCTGAGTGACTGAGCCTCGTTTGTTTCTTGAGGGGGGAACAAGATGCCGGAATCTAGGTATCGGGTCTAAACGTCTTGCTTGCCCAGGCTCTTTACCATTGAGATCAAAGCTAGAATACTCTTACCACAGCTAACTGATGCTTGAATCTCGACTCGGACTCTTATTGGCAGTATTTAGTGGGTGGTTAATTATGACTCTTACAGCATTCATGGCTAGTTCCTCGAAAACCTTATTGTTAGAAGAGACCTTGGTAATTAAACTCGTATAAAGCTATCGAAATAGTGGATAAGTGGTCGTTCGTGATTTCGCTGACACTCGCTTAGAATCTTGTCTAACGATGCGTTTACCATAAGCTCTCTACGAGTACCATTAGAACTGTATCGTACGGTCCACATACCGTAGGCTACCACCCTGCATCACCCCCTACTTCAGGGCCGAAGCCCCGACCAACTGCCCTCGGAGCAAATAAGTTAATGAATGGCGCGGCGACAGAGTGAGCGAAATGGTCCGAGGCCCCGGTGTTGGGTAGGAGGGGTGCGAAAGGTATGATATGGCCTTTAGCTTCGTTCTCTTGCTGCTCAAATCCGGCTAATGATAGGGATAGTAATGTATGCGGAACATAAGCCATCCTGATCCTTCCATGGATCTACACACACATCTCCCCGCCTCCATGCACGCCTCCATCTCTCTGTGCACTCCCGTGGTGACCAAGGAAAAAAATCTCTGGAGAGCGTCACCTGTAAACCATGACCGCTCCAGAACAACCCCAACTCTCTCCTGCTTTCATGATAAACTGCAGCGTGCTGGCTTCCTTCACCAACTCTGACAGCTTCACCGCCCTCCTCTCGCTCGCAAAGTCCTGTGTGGGCTGATCCGTTCGTCGTGGCACATGGGGCAGACTCCCGAGAATGTGAATATTCTCGATTGCTAAACCCCCCGTTCATATTTGAGCAGAGTTCCATCATTCCTATATTCCCCCTCACCACTGGAGCAACACGCCCTAGATCCAGAGACTGCATTGCCTCTCGTCTCTATGAGATATCCAACCTTTGATCCCAATCACGGGAGGAGATGGAGAACCGGTCGGCTTTTTTCTCTTCCCGAGTGACCCCTTATGATCCCCCTCCCTCCCTCACTTCACCACAAAGCCCAAAAAAATGTCAACCACGGGAACAAGGATCAGAGCGCTCAAGCTTATGATCCCTGGGTATGCTCCGCGGAAGCGGTTCCGACAACCCCGAGACCTCGTGATATCCTTGTGGACAGACCCTCCGTTTCACCCTCCCAAGGACTCCTGCCTCTACGCAGAGAGCCAGTAGACTGCTGGTATTCCACCGCGTAAACCGTGCGCAGTATCTTGGCTGCTACATCAAGTCTTCGGCGATGCCGTGGTAGGCCAGCGGATCTCCGTACGATAAAAAAGATATAGGTCATATTCCCCATTTTATCTGTTCTGCGGCCAATTGAATCGTGCTCGCTGCCCACGAACTGCCTACCTCGATCGTTCGGCCAAGTCTATCCTAATTGCCCCCCACCTGGTGGCGATACGGCAGCTTCTGTCACCAGGTATGCGTAAACCGCTGAGTTGGTATCGAGTGCAAGTGCCCCATGCAGGGCATACCAGCCATAAGGTACGGCAGTGCGGTGTTGAAGATTACCGGTAATGTGTTGTTTCCGCCGACGGGCATTAACTCCCCGTCCCTCACCCGGGAATTCTTCACCTGAGTGGGAGAGCCCCCTTGTCGAGTGTTTTGATGTACTCCAGTACCCCGCAAGGGCCTGCTACGGGTTGCTGGATATGGTTAGGACATCAACAAGGAAGGCATTGATGGTGGTGATTTGCTAAATCCGCCTAACTGAGCATCTCCCGATCCTCTTCTCACAACCTCAAGGGGGTATATATCGCGGAGTTAGGCCACTGTACAGTGACGTTTCCCCTCTTGCTGTTTGTAGCCCCTACTTCCACAGTATGGTGGGTCGTAACTTCGTATGTAGGATCAAGCCTCAAGCCATAAACGAAGGGCCGTTATTCCCGCTATGATTCGCTGAAAACCCCACATCGACCCCCGACAAACCATAGCAAACACGATGACATCGAGCTACCGGCACGACATCAAGAAGCCACAGGACCGATAAGAAAACCCGTCCCCCACGCTCACTCTACAGGCTCCGGACGCAACCCACACCAAACCCACATGACCTCATATCCACCCTGACCCATTGAACCCCCGAAAGAGGGTCCAATAGAAGAGCGATGAGCCAAGATTCACAGGTCAACCTTCCTGATACAATACCGGTATATCCGCACTTGTTCCCGCTACCGGAATCTGGAACATAACATGCTACCAGCCGCCCGCTCCCGATCGCAATCCCGATCCCAATCTCTCGATTCCTCAGAGCAATGGTTCTAGAAAGACGTCATAACCAATATCCTACCACAACAACAACGGCGTGATACCTCGTACCAGCGCACTGTGGGGCGTACGGGTGCCCAGAATGCGGCCACTCAATCTGTTTCATTCTACCTTTGTTGCAAAATCCCTCACTGCTCATGTATTCGAACTGATTTTTATGACGGTGTTGATAAGAGCTGATTCAAGTGAGAACCTCTGGCCCCACCCCGCAGAGAGATCATCTCATCCCACAAAAACCAAGGGTGGCAGAGTGCGAATCCCTGGAGTCAAGGGAGAAGCATCGGGATACTGTATGACCCCCGGATAAAGACCCGGGTCCGCTTCTAGATCTGCACATGGTAGAATGTGAGGGTTTTTAATTAATATGCTTCAAGTGCAGAAAAAAGCCCCAGGATGTTGTGGAATCCCCGGTCACACAAAAGACCACCGACTGTCTTATCGCTACCCCGCTTCCTCCCTCGCTCGATCAGAGCCCCTGCGCAGCGGGGTAGTTTCAAACTGCTTAATGGGGTAATTAGGAAGGAGTATATTGTATATAAATACGACTCTCCGCTTCTGGCATGCCACACATCCGTCTAATCGCAACTCGAACCGCCCCGCGGCCCCGAATTGAAGCTCCAAGGCGCGCGAACAAAAAGTTTGGACAGGTGAGAGAGACCCACCAGAGTCTGCAAGGGGTAATAGCTAACCGGTTTGCCCAATAAGAATGTTTAAAAGCAACCCTTTTAAACGTAGACAAGGTCCCCAAGAACTACACCACCCTGTCTACCACTGCCCAACCTTCGGCATCCCGAATGAAATGGCCTTTGGAGAGACGTTACCAAGATCTCACGAAAGCAGGAGGAGGCCGCGGGGTACCAAATCCACCCTCTCTCTCCATTTTATTAGCTCCCATCTAACATCCGGCCCCAGGCCCAAGAGGTCAACAGAAGAGGCGGCCTGCGAACCCGACGCCAACTACGAACCAGCACCGCAGACCTGGACAACAACCCGCTAAAAGTTCCGAAACGACTATCTCGCGAAAAGGCCAGCTTGCCAGAACAGGAATGGAGCGGGTCAAAAGAACCCATCCAGCCCAAAGGGGTCGAAGTAACAAAACACCAGAGGCAGGGATATGAAGAACCCGATTCACGAAGGAGGTGGGAAATGACAGCAGGGGGAGGGTGATAGCCCCTCCGCCAGCATGAACTGCACGGCTCGATATCAGACTATACTGTACAATACATACGATCTACATTTGCGCCGGAGGGAGAAGAACTTCTCGAGGAGGCGGGGAAACGGCGGAGTCAGCGCGGGGGGGGGGGAAGCAGAGATGGCAAACCTTTTTTTACCAAACGAATGAATTGCGAAACCCCCATGAAACCACCCACCCAAGCACGCACGCACGCACTTTTTTCTTCCTTTTTTTCCGCCACCGTAGTAGATTCGCCAAGTTGGCTCAAGTATGTCAAAGTGATTACAAAACCATTTATGACGCTATGGTCGAGTGGTTAAGGTGAGAGATTGGGGACCTTCTTACCCTTGGGTGCGCGAGTTCGAATCCCGTCGACGTCGTTCCATTTTCGCTGTTTCTCCTCATAATCATAGTGTGCAGTGGCGAATCTTTTTTATTTTATTTTTCTCCCGCCCGTCCCCCCATGATAGCTTGATGCAGTACCGTAGGATATCATATCATACTCCCACTGAAGTCCAGGTCAGGTTGGATCCTGTTAGCCCCACCCACCCAACCGGCCAAGTAATGTGGACAATAGACTAGTACTTGTACTCGTGCTCGGATACGGAAGTAAAGATCAAGTACCGGTACTCAAAGAACCCCGCTATTGCAGGGGAGTATTGAGCTGGCCAGCATAAAAGAAAAAGATCGGCAAGGCTAAGCTCTCGAAGAACCCGGACTAAAACTCAGCAGGTGTGTGACATGGCAATGATGTAAGTGCAAGTGATAGTAGTCTAACTATCATAGTGGTTGGTCCTAGTGGTGGTACTTGTACATGTACAGTAGACTACGGTACCGACCGCCTCTTACGAGTATATTTAAGCAATACCCGTACGGCACTTGGGTAAATTGGTTACCAATTCCATCCCTTTACATCTCCAGAGAGAATAGTAGGGCAAGTTAGTTTAGTACGAGTACCGGTAGCTAACCTCCCCGATAGCTAATCAGTCCATCCAGCACTGTTACCGGTAAGAGACCACCAAAGATGCAACTAACTTACAAGTATCATACTCCGGCGCTTTTTAACTTCCCTCTGTCCCTCTTTCGCCCCCCCTTCAATTCCTCATCTGTGCGATTCCTGGGGTTCCTAATTCTATCCCTGTCGTGCTCGATCGATTCCTTTCTGTATTTCTTTTATACTTCCATATCGGAGTATCGAACTTGGTACAATATGGTGTGGTTTTGCAGTCATGCTTCTCAAGCGCAATCCCAACAAGAGCGGTTTCGGGAAAGCCGAGTATTAGCTACTGTACGAGCGTGACCTTGCTGGAAGGATGGAGTTTAACTTGAGAAACTCGACGTGTGTCGGGGGTTCTGTCTAATGGGCTGCTGCTGGTAGCATCAGCCCGACTGACTATCGTAGGGTACGGCACGGTGCTGGGCCGAACCCGCTGGGCAGGTGGGTAGGAACCCCTTCTCCCCATCGGACAAAGCGGTGTAGTAGCGGCGTACTGCACTGTACTGTGCGGTACCGTAGTTTAGAATTTTCGGGGGAACGGAAGCTCCAACGAGTGACGTGTGATGAACGAATCATTCTGCATCCTTGTCCCGTGGCCCCCCGCCCGCCCGTCCATCATATGATACTGTACACTACCAATTAATAGCGAGAAATCCGACCAAAGTTTGCTTACCCCCCCCCGCCTCCCCCTTGGTATGGTACCGGCGTGTAGTTTCCGTTTGCGGGCGGGGGTTTGTGGAGGTTCAGCTTTCATATACTGCGAGCGAGCAGAGAGTACAGTACCGGTACATATCGTTGTATCACAAGTGTCATATACCGGTACGAGTACTACGCTCGTACAAGTGCCAGGCGACATGTTTTCCTGCCATACGAGACAGGGATACGAGGGGGCTCGTACGAGCAAAGTGCGGTAGTGAGCCAGCAAATAACCCCTGTCCGGTACTGCCCTTGTACGAAAACATCGCCACGGGTACGGTACTTGTACCGTGAATTGGCGCGATTCGCCATCCGATAGGTTACCGGGTTATGGTGACCTCCCCCATTCGGAGACAGAGGCCCTCCCTCCGGAATGGCTGATTGCTCTCTCTTTCTCTCTGTACCGACCGACGCGGTATCGGCGTGAGCCCCGGACGCGTTGAATCTCATCGACCGGTATTCAGCAATTCTGTTACAAAGCAACATGCCGGAATAAGCCACTGATGGACCTGGTAGCGAATCATAAGAGATTCTATGCACAGGTGCGAGTGCCGGTACTCGGGCACGATACTGTGCCTTGTGTGATACTCGAGTATAGGGGGGCAGATTACCCAGATTTTTAGACTCCTTGGCTCACCGCGTACGGTAAGGGGGGGGGGATTTACCGTCGGTCGACCAAGTGAATAGCGGTACCCCCGGTCGGGTACAGTATGGTCCGATTGATAGTTCAGGCCCACAGGGACTCGAGTACTCGAGTACCGGTAGACCACCGGTACAACGCCATCACACAACGGTGGAGACGGAGGAGGTGGGTGGATGGGCTGTTTACATGACACCCGGGATTTCAGCCGGTGATAGCAGGTTTCTGGTCTGTTTACCGTGCTGTACTCGTACAAGTACTAGTACTGTATGTGATGGTACAGTGCTTGTGTTCGGGAGGAGAGTGTAATTACCGGTAACTTGCGCTTGGCTCCTGTTGAACGTAGGGAGTGAGTGACAATCGCCCACCATCCCTCGGATCTTCTTCGGGGTAAGCAGGGGTTGTCTGCCGGGGTTGGTTGGAGCCTATATCAAGGTAATCTTAATTGACATGGGGGCGAATTTTAATAGATTAGGGGGCAGGGGGGGCGCATATGATTTCCAACGTCTGCAAGGGAGAAAAAAAGTCACAGCACAAACAAACCAACGCGGCGCAATCACTTCTCGGATGAAAAACTCTGGTGGTTTCGAACGGTATATTATACAGCCTTCATGGAAAATCCCGTAACATGAAATAATAACAAGAAAAACCCCCCGTTTAGAAAGACAAATGAACAGAAAAGAAAAAGAGAAAACCCGCAGCCCCGCAAGAATAAAAACAGAAGGGAAAAAGTGAATTAGAAGAATGTAAAAAAAAAAAATCAAGAAAAGCATGTACAATTCCCATACCCATTATTGCATGACTTCCAGAGAAAGTGAGTCATCAGCACAAGTAACAGAGCCGCAATCCATCAAAATCAAAGCACATCGGTGTCAATGGTGGAAAAGCGTCATTTTTCGTTCAAACTACCGTTTTTCCGTCTTCCTCACGCTTCGATTACCCTCCACCCCCGTAATTACTATCCCTCCGGACCATCGTCTAATCCACCCAATGCTCGAAAGAAAAGAGAGAAGAAACATCTACAAAGCAAGGGCAGCAACCACAAAGGCCGCGAGTCCGAGGAGTCCCGAAACGGTGACGGCCGAAGCGCCAGAAGACGGCGATATGGGACCTGAGGTGGGCGACGGCGCGACAGGACTCCTGGCACCGGCAGTGGTGAGATTTGCACAGGCAATGCGACCGCCGGCGCTGTTGTGAACGACAATGGAGCGGTTACCGATGAAGGCACCGATCCCCTGCTTGGTGGAAATGTAGTTGTCGACAAAGACGAGGTAGACCTCCAGCATTGAGCCATTGGAGTTGGGGATCTTGCCATGCTTTCCCGCCAGGTCGCCGACCTCACAGGTGGCGGGGTACTTGGGGTCACAAGGGTCTACCTGTCCACGCTGGTAGGGGTCCAAATGGGCCAAAGTACCGTTGCAGTTTCCGCTGGCGGGGACGGGCTGGTCGTGAATGTGGTAGGCAAAGGGGCCGGTGGCTCCCTTGAAGCCCTTCAAGTCGAGGGAGACCTCGACACCAGTACCGTTGCTGGTGCTGGAGAATTTGGCGGAACCGGTGACGGTGCCGTTGGTGGGGAAGGTGGCAATATAGCTAGATGGGAGGGGAGAGAAGAGGTTAGCCATTGGTGGAATTGGTTGCGTGGTGGGAGCGAGTTGGTTACCTTGCGCCGGCTGGGTTGTCAGTGATGACGGCTGCATCCCCAAGCTTACCAGTGATGGCGGAAGCAGAGGCAGCGAAGAGGGCAGATGCGATAAGAAGTCTGAACTGCATATTGATCGGATCTAGGTTTGGTGTGAAAAGGTTTGTTGGAGAGCTATGATTGGAGGGTGGAAAGTTTTTGTGAGATGATGGTACAGCGAGCGACGATAGTAGAAAGAAACCAACCAAGTGGAGGAAGCGGTAGGAGCGATGAAGGAACGGATGGGGCGTCGAGAAGACTGGAAACGGCTGTGGTGGAGAAGGGGGGAGAGAGGTTGAAGGGGGGGGGGAGCGGCGGGGAGTTTATATGAAGGGAGCCACACATGGGATGTAAGCACACCCACAACTTTGTATGCAGCACAGTCCAGGGCAGCCCACCATGGTAAGAGGAGGGCGAAAGGGAAAAAGAGGGTGTGGTGGCCGCTGCACAAACCCTTCCCCTGTTCCTAATTATTACCATGTTACCGCTATTCTCTCTCGCTGTGGGTATGATGCTTTATTGTCTCTCACATTAGTGCAGCTACTTGTACCTGTTTGCTCGGCCAAGCTATCCCTCCGCCAGCCTTGGACAAATTCTATTGGGGGAAACGGTGAAGGACGTGGATGTGAGCGTGTTGGCAGTATCAGTTGGTACAAGAGGACGGAGGGGAGCAACGGTAACGCTGTTCCTGCGCCTCATGTATTCCCTCCCCATTGAAGGGTTCATGATGATGAAAGTGACGATGATGCCACTGCTGTCGTCCACCCGCTAGCCTTTGGTACATTATGCTACATGAGGGTGGAATGGATTGGCTGCGCGAATCTTCTATTCCAGCCATGTTCTTTTTTTTCTTTTCTTTTCAAGATTTCCTGCCTCTCACTCCCCTGCTCTGAGTCCAAGGCTGGCAGAGGGAACAGGCGGAAACAAAGTCCAGTACCGTACCGATACTCGAGTGCTGTACTGTACTGTATGTACAGTACGAGCACCCGTACCTGTACTCGAGTACAAGTACCTTACTGCTGTCTCTCCTTCCCGCACATCACACAGCACAAGAAAGGGCAGAGGATAGAATACTATTATCCCACCCCACCATGGGCAACAATAGCCACTGACTGTTCCGAAAAAGCAAAAAAGAAGAAGAGAAAAAGCAATCAGTGGCCGAAAGCGCTAGTGAGTGGCTTTCTCTTTTTCTTCTTCTTTTGAGCCTCGCGCATCCGAGCATGGTTCCCTTTCCGTCTCCCCAGTCTGCTATCATCCACGCCCATCTCGCCCAATAATACCTTTGCTCCCCTAGACACTGCAATCATCCGCCCCCAACCCCCTATCCCATCAGGGATGGAGCAGAAGGAACACCCTCGAGCACAATAAGCTCTCAACCCCGGTCCGGGGCAAATCAGTGTTCAGAAGGTGCACAGCCGCGTCCAAAAACATTTACCAGTCAGCTCGAACTGGGCCCTCTCTTAGCCTACCGGTATTCCAAATAGATGAAATGGTTTCAATTGGAGGGGACTTGTGGCTCAGCCTTCACTAGCAAGTTTGGCTCCACTTCCTTCCACGGACACCGCGATAGCCGAACACGTTACCGGTAATGCTTTGTAAAGATCGCGGTCGGGCGGGCGTTCGAGATCTGCCCATCTGTCCATCAAGTGTGTAGCCTCCTTCACGGCGTGGTTCTGTACGAGTACCGGTACTCGAGTACTCGAGCACTCGTACAAGTACAAGCAACAGATCTACGTCAGGGTCGAGAGAAAAAAAGGGCTGGCTTCAGTGGCCCAGGACATGTTTCGCGCTTAATTACCGAGTCAAGGGCAGTTGAGAGCACTATTTTTAGCCACCGCCAGCCCGTCCTTCTCTCGCGTTGCCACTCTCAACTCAATCACCCTCTCCAACCAACCGACCCATTGCTTGTCAGCACCTCTTTGGCTGAAAAATGTTCCCCCCACCCCGAGACTCGACAAAGGGATAAAGCGAAGCAAGTACCCCGGGTATCATATTCGCAGATGCATACCTGGTACATAACATCAGACAGAGTATACAACAAACAACTCTGCTGTTCTCACTCGGTTCACCTTTTTTTTTCTTTTCTCCCCCTCTCGCTCCCGTCTCGCTCCCGTCTGCCTCCACTGCACGCCCCGCTCTGATGGGAAGGGGGAAGAGGGAGAAAGGAAAGCCACACGAGCAGCACTTTGCTCAACAGTACTGTAATTGATCCGTGATGAAGTGGCTGGAAAACGCGCAGAGGAAATAAGGTACGGTACTCGTACAATACCCACCATCCCAATCGAGAAAAGACATGGGCGAGCGGGAAGGAAAGCTCCCTGCGGTAATTCCCCGCAGCCCGTCGTTACAGATAGGGGAGGGGAACTCAAGTTTTAGTGCAGCCGTGTACGAGTACCCTTCCCATGACAATATCACCAGCCGGGACGGGGATCGTGTCACCGTGTGGATATTGCCAGGGGCGGGCACCGCATATCGCGGATAAAGGTGTAAACTTGGACCTTTGAACGATACTATGGGAAACGGCGATGTAAAGGCTTCAAGAATATAGCGAATAGTTTTAGGAGCCTCCATTGTCCCCACAATTTTCTCCGAGTCTTTAGCCCAACCGCTGGGGTGGATGTCATCAGTATCGCCGCAGCCGGAATATCTTATTTTTAATCGCGCTTCATGGCTCAGCACACACCGCGCACCAAAATCGGGCGAAAAAGGAAAAAAGGGAGGAGCGTATCGTGCTTCCTTTCACCGGGCAAGAGTTCCAAGTAAAATTAGCGAATACTGAAAAAGGAATGAAAGAAAGAAAGAAAACGCACACTGCGCAAGATGGTCTTTTTCAAGTTGAAATCCTCCTGTCACGGGTATTCCAAATTTTCCTCGACATCATGTAACCCCCTAATAAGGATTGACAGAGCATATCTTCAAGAGTAACGGTGTTTTGGACCGAGTTTGTATGGATTAGTACCGGTCTCGAGCATAAGGATGCATACCGTAGCTATTAAGCACATCCCTGTCATGGACAGTAAAAGGTACGGTATTTTGACGTTTTCTCGAAGGCATTGCCTCTCCGCACTTGTATCATGGTCCGCTTACGGGAGCTAGCGACTAACTTATGGGTGTCTGGATTATCGATATCCTCGGACGTGAAATAAGCAGCGCAGAGCGGTAATCATAACACCGGTACCAAACACCAAATCTCAACTGAACCAAACCCCCTCGTTAGACTATCATTACGGCACCGGTACGGTATTTGTCAGTTCACATGATACCTGTGCAGCGCTCGTACTTTGATCTCCACTAATCGCCGTCGCTCCCGACTTCCAGCCTCCAAATAGCACAAAAGAAGAATAAAAAGGGAAAGATCCAGATCACGAGCCGGGAAAAGAAATGTGACCGATTGGTAGCCACGGCAACACAAATACCGGTACCGGACAAGAGAGAGTGAGAGAGAAAAATAAACTCTTTTGCTTTTAAAAGAAGCAAAGTGCACATTTGGTCACGCTTTTCCGCTGGCGCCAACCCCCTTCCAACCTCCACACTTTTCTTTCTTCCTTCCGCTCTCCACTACAGTACCTGCACTCTCGCCCGTCCGGACGCCACGGGTGGTGCGCGATTGTTGAGCCTCCTCGCTAACTGTACCTACCGACATATGAGTACCGGTACCTGAGCAACCAACCTTCAGCCTCCCATGTTATCTTCTATCTCTCTCGATAGGCTGTATCGTAGTGCAGATCCTATCCTGGTCTTCTGCTCCGGGGTACAGGAGGGGGCAGGAGGGGCTGGAGGGGCTGGGGGAGAGCGATAGAGCTTAGGTTTTTCCGAACTGGTTCGCGGGCTGCACCTTCCTGGCTTGGGCTTCACCGCTTAAGCATAACAGAGCACCGGTACCGGTAGTTAATGGGGGGGGGGGGGATGGGGATCGAAGCATAAGTCAAGTTACTCCCACGATCCCACCCAGTGATTTGCCTGCCCGTTCGCGTACTTCCTGGGGAAGTTACAGTATCGTGATAACGCCCTTTGAGGAGCGAGGGGCATCACCGTAACCCACCGGCTAACGGACGCTATTCGCATAACGAGGGTGAGTGCATAGCGTTGAATACTGCACAAGGAAAAATTTGGCAAGCGACGCCTCATATACCGGTATTCAAAAAAAAAAAAGGCTGTATCATACCGGTATGTCCTCAGGTAGGTTAAACCCTTTCCCTATCAACCACTCTAATGTGCATATCGTATCTGTTGTCCGTCTGTCCGTCTGTCCGCACGATGGTCTATTCACCGCACCTGTGATGTGTCGGGGCAAGTTGAATTCCCGGATTGTCCCCACACGGGTCCGTTTCTACCTCTCTGTGTGGATGGGTGGACCCACTCCACCATCACGGCCCATTATCCTAATATTCAGATCATACCCGGGCACCGGTACAAGTACACCGGCAGAGCATCCCCTAGCGTAGCGTAAGCCACAGCCACAACGCTCACAAACGCTCGTTTGTGGATTGGAATTCCCGTCGGCAATATCAAAGTCTAACCTTACCCTTTGCAACGGGGAAGCCATGACGAAAACCCGCGGGTCATGAGCAAGGGTGGACCACTGGACGGGCAAAAAAAGTGGATTCGTCAAAGCAGGGTAACAAAAGCACCCGCGATCATACCGTACCGTACTTGAGAATCCCGGTTCGTCCCCCACCGAAGAGTGCAATGCTGTTGCTTTGTCTGCACCACCTGATTGGTTGGGAAAAAAAAGAACAGATTTTTTGAAGAAGAAGAATAAGCTGTCGAATTGCCTCTTGCCAGCAGATGAGTTATACTAAGCCGTTGAAAGCTTATTTCGTATCCTTGGATACGATAGATAGAATACCAAAGTGCAGTTCTAAGTTTAACCCACAGGTATCATACGGCGCACTACAGTTACCGGTATTCCAACTAGGGCGTGGAACATGAACACGAACACGAACGGTGCGGAGATCCCGGATAGGTTATCTCGAAACCACTGAAAATCATACCGGTTGCCGTACCGAGTGGAAGTGACCGATTGCGTGCGTATCGCGTGACATGACCCCTTGCCGCCGTGGATTCGACTTTTCTTTCTTTCCTTTCTTTTTTTTTTTTTTTTTCTTATCTTCAGAGGATGCATGATGCCGTAAGGGTTTTAGCCCAAGGCAGGCAAGGCGTGCTGGCAGGCGTGGGAGCGGTAATCGAGGGGAGGAAGGAAGATCAATTCTGGGGGGATGTGCTGTGGAGTATGATACTGTACTCGAGTACAAGTATTGGTACCGTAGCGCCACTGGGGTACCGCATGATACAAGCACAGTACAGTACTGTACCGTACAGTATGATACTAGTGCACGTAGTTATTTGCATTTCGTGGGATGGATCCCTGACTTTACCGCTACCATTACCACACTCTCGACATCCGGATCTGGTGATTACCATGTTCTGCGTGGGGCGCTTTGGCGGTTCATGCCTTGACCTTGCCAGAATACATGATATAGTAATATTCCACTGCTACCGTTAGAATACGGTACCCGAGTAGTGTTGCCCGGGTACAGCAGGTCGATAAGAAATCGGAAAATATAGTCTAACCCTTGTCTTTTCTCTCCCTCTACCTGTACCGTATTGGGCGGAGGGGGGGGGGGTGTGGGGGATCGTGTTACATACGGTAGGATCAACAAAAAGTGGGTTTTCAAATTTCTACCCGGCACATACACATACACATACACACGCACACTGTGTACTCGAGTATGACGCTTTTATCATACGGCACTCCCGTAGCCTTCTGTTTGTTGGCAGTACTCGTATAGTATTGTACTGTAAATTGCAGGTACGGGCGCTTTTGCGGGAGGTGGTGTTCTTTTTTTTTTTTTTTTTGGTTAAACAAGGTCTCATAATATGGTACACGGCACTTTACATAAACTTTTTCCGGTATGATAAGGGGGGGTACAGTACAGTACAGTACAGTGCATTGTGCGTGCAGAGTATGAGTATGATATATACAAAGGCCCTTTCCTTCCCTTTCCTTTTCACGCGCCCTGTTGAAATTAGAATTTGCCTTTATTGTACGATACTTTATTTGTGGCGCGGTACCGTACATACAGTATCATACATATGATATCGTAAGAAAGGATTGGGGGGGGGGGGGGTGGGAAGAATTTGGAATCATTTTTTTTATATCATAAGCTGTATGCGACCTTTGTAGTTGAATAATCGCCGTCATGTCAAGTATTGTCACAACGTCTTATAGTGTGAGGTGGGGAGATTGGAAAACCCCGTCGTCTAATGAATGATAAAACCTGCCTATGATACCGCACGAGTCTGTGAAAAACCCGGGTTTGATGTCAACGGGGTTTGTGCGAGGTCTTATTGCTATGCTATACTATACTAGTGGATGGAGGGGGATGGACTGGGTATGATGGAAGAATGGTGATACAGTGACAAATGCTGCTATGATATGATATCGAGATAATACCACTTTGCGGTAGAGGGGCGGAAATCGGGAATTGGGTTAATGCGTTGGAGGGGTTATGCGTACATCGTGATATTCAACGCAGAGCGGTACGGTACGGTAGGATAGTCTACCCTCTCTCGCTCAACGCTGTTCCTCCCCACTCACTTTGTCCCCTCTGGTATTATGATATGTATGTATGATACCGTATCGTATAGTATCGAGTCAGAATTTGCTGTGCCCGTGGCGAACCCAACATTCTCGGCACCGGTGATTTGACCAGAACGGTTTGATAACAAAGCCCCGCACCCGCACGGCTGTTTACAAAAAAAAAAAAAAACTAAAAACTAAAAAACCTTTACCGCCTCGTTTCAGGAACTTTTTTTTTTTTTTCCTTCTCTTTACTCTGCCCTCCGCTTTGTCTGCTGTGCTAGTTGTTTTGCATGATATCGTACGGGGAATGTGACGGTTGCTATAGTCTATTCTAGTCTAGTGCAGTACCGACGATGACACCCTGCACCTAATCGTCGTGCAGTAGTAACTGTGCCAGTGCTGTAAAAAGTTCTGGCTGGAAGGGAAAAGGTGGGAAGGAAGGAAAGGATGTTTTTGCAAATGATCCAGGGATAAAAATATGGTACAGGTTAGCGGTATTATGTATTTGCGCTGCTTGTTACTGTCTCGTGGGAGGTTCGATGGTATCGAGTTGGGGGCCCTTGCCATAATTATCGGGTCTGGAGTTTGTGAAGGGCTCCTGGTCACGTTTTGTGTACTCTACAGTACTTATGGTTGGGATAGTATATGGTGTTCTGTGGAGGGGAGGGTGGTATGATGGTATCATAAGGTGGTGGATCAAGTATGATATCGGTATGGTAACAAACTGAGGAGTTATATAGGGATCCGGTGCGTCTTTATATATGATGTGTATAGTATGTATGTATGTATACTGATTAAACGGCGCTTCTCTTCAGTTGGATTTAGTACCGAGTGAGTGATTGTGAGTTGGTCTGAATGGACTGGCCTGGCCCTGTCTATCCCTCGGAGAACGCAGTGATAGTGTATGCAGTCCGAGGCTCTCACTCCAGCGCTGCGGAACAACTGGACTTTTGCATAATACTTTACCACTGTACTTTACGAGTATGTAGTTTTATATGCACCCCTTCCCGCCGCCAGGAAACACGTACGATATTCCTTACCGGTATCCTTTATCGTTCCTGTGCTCAGAAACTCGTACCACCCCCATCCCTACCCATACTAGCACTTCTACCCTTAAAGCACTGATATGGCCTGTATCCCGGTTTCCCGGACCTATCAACGAGCGGATACGAACCCTAGTTCCTGTTCTAGAAACCGTTCATGGGAACCGCTGGTGGGGAGATTGGGCAGGGTGCATTTTTTTCCCCCCTCGTCTCCTCCAAAGTGGCGGGTATGCAGACGTGGGCAGCGTAGGCGTGTGATTTGAAACGCCGGTGGTATTCTTCATTGTTTGTGGCCGGGCTAACTTAGCGGTATACCGGCACAGTACAGTATCTGAAAAGGAGAGTGGGGTTGGATGGGAGTGTGGTAGCTAACTAACTACATTAGCTTTGGGAGGAAGCTTCAGTAAGGTACGGTAATGAGTGAGTGATGCTCCGGTGGGATGGGAGGATGTTTGGAACTTGAGCGGTGCGGGTACCGTACCAATATAGTAGAGTGTAGGACTATGAATCAATCGATGGATGGATGGATGGAGAAGGGAAGTGACGGTGTCGGACTGTCAATTAACCTATGATACGCCTACCGTACGAGACCTTCCAAAAATCTAAATTGCCAGAATACCTGTCACCCATCCCGCCATCAATGAATATGCACCCCCCCGTCCGCCGGAATATTTGTCTGATACATAAATTTACAAGCACACAAAGAACGAACAGGTCCGATGAATTTTAGTGCCCGTTTCACCAGCAGTCCGCTACCGGTGTCAGGGACCTCCCGTTATCCCTGCCACGCCATACACTTGATCTAGCCCACGCCGACGAATCGTACAGTACAGTACGAGTACATAGCGTGAAACCCCTCGACGGAATCGAGTTCTACCCGCAGGCGTGATGATGATACTGTGCCGGTACGCAACACCGATCGACGTGGCTGAATTTCCTCCGACGCCCTTGCGTTCGCACTGACCAGCATACTCAATGCCGGCATCACGAGGGCAGAATCCAAATCCTTATGGGGGGGGGTCCCAATGTGATGATGGGTTCTATTGTTTACGGCACAGCACTGGGGTTTACGGTACAATGTCTTGCTATTGGTACCACCGTTCGACAGGGAACATCGGGTCGAGCAATCAACGCGGAACAACATATGTCACACCCGCGGGGAACGGACTGGTCGGAAGGTGGCCGGGAAAGAACGTTGCCGGCAGGAAGAGCTAGCTGTTGGTCCGTTCGTTGCCATCGTCCTTGGAGAATCGTTCATTTGTTTATTTATTTATCTCTCTCTCTATTTACATCACACATGAATCGGACGTGCAGAACTGCACGGTACTGGTACTGTAGGGTACCATATTAAATTTCCAAAGTACTAGTACATACGGTGTTTAACATGAAACGTTTCGATACTGGGCACTCCCGGTCTACATGCCGATAGGTTTCGCGCGGGAGTGTACGGTACGGTACCGGTATTCGAACGGAAAGTGGGTTATGTAAGGGACGAGGTATGCAGATGCGATATGCGGATATATCCGTATCGGAAAGCTCTCAGAACGTCCTCCTGGATCGCGACAAGGGTCTGGCATGTCACCCCACAGGTATCGTGCTGTAGGATACCATTGTTAGCTTGTTTGTGAGTACAGTATAGTATGAGTACTTTTAGCACGTCCTGCTGGAAAGCTGTGGAATCGCTATCCGGGGTATTACAAGTACCAGTCCTGGGTTCTTGAGTGAAACCTTCGCGCGGGGAAAATCACCATCGGTCACGAAATATCCGTTCTCGTTCCCGACGGAACCACTCGACTAACTTACTTGCTTCGTTCAGGAGATGGAAGTGGTCGGGCCGGAGCTTAAATTGCGCGGGGGAGGTTCCGTCATTGTTGAATTGATTTGAGCCAGGTTGGAGTACCGGTATTGTAGATTCTGGGTAAACTCAGCACGCCACCGCTATTAACCTGCGTGGCAATCACTATCTCTTGTCTGGACAGTTCAACTTCCAAAAATCGCAGGTTGTGATATTGGAAAATTATGTGTACGTCTCGACAGTCCGCCGGCAAGATATTCAAAAGGGCTGCTTATCTTAAGCAACCCCCCCCCCCCCCCAACTCGAGGGACGCGGGTAGGCGTTCAACCTCGATTGCCAACTCTACTCGTTTGATACAACTTTGAGAGACGGGACTAGCTCTCGGGGACTGATAACACTGCTCTCCGGCTCCGATACTGGCAGTCTGTCCAGGCGTTGGGGGGGCGTGCACCCGGGCAATAGTAACACAATCACATCTTTCATCACCTCCTAATATGATACTATGGAGAGTAATGGTTTCTCATCATAACGATGCTCAATCTGTCTGGCGCCCGTTACTGACACCGGAGTATGGATTTTGCTATCAAAAGGCAAAATCGATTTTGGGTCTGGAGGGCATTGTAGATTTTTATTATACCACCATACCTGTGTGGGGCATAATAGATCCTCATCCTTATCAAACGGATCCTTGTTGGGGAGTGCTGCTCAACGCACTGCATTTGGGATCTTCGTGTATGGGGTAATCACCCCACCCCGGAGAGTATATATACAATATTAGACGACTTTCGGTACGCGAGTATAGGCCTTGTTTTTTGTTTCTGATATGATACCATACTTTACATATCATGATCAGCCAACAACTGGACGCTCGATCTCATCAACTGGTCTTCACAACTGGTTTCCGGAAAGTTGAGCTGAGGTGATATAACCCATCTCCTGCCGGTCTGTTTTTTTCCCTCTTTTAAACAGTTTCGAATCCAATGTGCTGTATGTTAGGTACCGTTTCATTAAATTTGTGCAGAACTCGATCACTTGAGTTATATCCTACATATCAACAAAGCCGAATCAATATTGTTTACATGGTAGAACCATACATACCGCAGTCTGCTAACCGCCAAGCCTGACCTCTAAGTTTGGGAGAGTGTAGTGGAAGGGGGGCAAAACACTACAAGTATTAGCCAACTTACTGGTCGTGATCACATTTTTTTTCTTTACATCCGTTATTCCGCCACGAGCTCGATTCTGTCAGACACTATTGGGATGTTACATATCGAATGAAGGCGCATTGCATTATTGGTTCCGCTGTATGATATGATATGATATACCTCGTACCATAAGTGTACAGTACAGTACTTGGACCATCCGAAGAGCATTTTCGATATTCGCATCACTTTTTACCCTTAGCGGATAGAATAATTCCAAAAATGCACAGTATCCTCGAGCACACATTTTCTCCCCCTCTCAAGATCTTTTTGCATAATAATTTACTGCTGATAGGTGGGGGTACTCTCTCGAGATTGATGATGGGTCGGGAGAAAGTGAGCGTCACCTAGCATCACTCGCTTGTAGAAATCCGGCCCCCCTCCTCGAGATTCTTGCGGGCGACGACACGTGGCCAACGAGTTTCAGCCGCTGGGGATTTGTCATGATATTCTTTACTAGGTTGGGACTTTTTTTAAGGGGGGACCCATCCCGCACGTCGGGTGTCTTTTTATTTTTATTTTTATTTGGATATAATTGTTAGAAGACACATGTACTGTGTTGCGCTGCGTCATATTGAGCGCTATAGTGCAAGGCTCCATACGCTAATTAGGTGAATGGGCACTGTAGTCCTTGGGGACGCCAGCCACCTCACCTCACCCCCCACCCCGCGCCTTCCGGATCGCCTTCGATCTGACTGCGATTGCGAATCCCGGCGCGGACTGATGATCCCACGCATTGGCAAAAGATCTGGCCGTGGTGGAGGCCCGGCTCGCACCTTTCCGGGGGTAGTCGTGAGGAGCAATTTTCGTTGTTATCGGATAGTGTCTCTATGATACGGGGGCACAACTCCGATCATGTAGTCGAGTCATATTTTATCACTCGCCAACTGGAATCTGGTTCCTGAAAACTGGAGTCGACTTTAAATAGAGTGATGTTTAACCCTGTGATCAGTGATCGGATGGTAACAGCAAGAGAAAGGAGACTATATATACGAGCGTCCTAAGTTCAGTGCAGTCATCATTCCATACCGGCCTTCATTCACGAGCCACTCATTCCTGACCGGGGAATGCAATCCACCAGCTTCATTCCTGGCCTAGGGATGAGATCTGTCATACCAGCTACTCAGCACGTGTAGCACATTCCAGACAACAGTTCCCACTAGAGGTCGGTTTGCTAACCAGACAGAGGCCGGGGCACACCAAAATTGCGGGTTTTCGAGCCACGATAACTCCACAGATATCTTGAAACCCAGCCTTGAAAAAAAATATCTATATATATTTGACATGTCTGAAGTATAATATTTATTTTTGGCTTTTTTTTTCCTGTTCTTTGTAGAGAACTGTGGGCACATGAACTGGGTGAGATCAATTCCAAAGGGCCTTTCCCATACAAAACATTTGTCTTGGCAGGTACCTCGTGGGAATGAACATACCACACCTCACAACTCTGGGAGAATTGAAGGAAAAGAAAAAAAAATCCCACACTCATTTATGTGTGTTATTGTAGCAAGTTGCTTTTTGGATTTTTTTTTTCTATGTTGCTTCTGCCCATGGTGGTTGCGTAATGATAGCTCGAAAACCGCCACTTTTGCTATGTTTTGGCTCCTGTCTGGTTACTGAACAACCTCTATTAGTTCTGTTCTGGCGAATGGCGCGGGGATATATAAGTTAAGGGACCGATGGCGCTCGCGAGATAGTGTTTTGGGAGAGTGGGCGAATTGGACATACTTCATTGCTTCGTTTGTAAACCGTGTAGCTCTTAGATCTATTTAACTCCTCACTCCTTGAACAGAATGGCTGTCACTAAAGTGGGGCAGAGGGATCTCGCCCCGATAAACCCACAATGGCGTGAGATTCACGCGCTATGGCACTTGCACTAGCAGTATATATAGATGTCCCAGCTTCCACAAAACTCTCCCACGATGGTCAAAGGTATTATATTGAGAAATCGGAGCACAAGATCAACGCAGCAAGGCGACGAAGGGGAAGAAGTGAGATCAAGCCCTCCCCTTCGCCCTGTACACGAACCTCCTAATTTTCATAAGGTCTTGTCTCCCATCCGTTTCAACTCCACTGCTAACGTCCACGCCGATAATGCCCTTTTCGAGCAGTCCTCCGGTTCTGACCTCCTCCACATTATGACAGTCGAGGCCGCCGGCTAGCATGACTGGAATCCCCGCCACAAGGACGTCCTCAACTTCACCGAGGTCTACACGCTCTCCTGTACCGCCGGTGCCAGAGTCTAGAAGTGGGATTGCGTGGTAACCGGATTTGTTAAGGCCGTCTTCGCCTGGCGAGAAGCGGCGAATGACAGGGACTGGCAGGAGGCGAGCCCACTCTAGGGGCTCGGAGCCGTGGAGTTGGATGATGTCTAGTGCTAGTGCTTGCTGGAGGGCCAAAACTGTTGGGAATGATTGATTTCGGAAGACACCGACGAGGAGGGAGCGTTTTGGGTGGTGAATGAGGTTTTTGACAGAGTGCTCGAACCAGCCTTCAGCTGAGATCTTTGGGCGTGGCTGTGGGGTGCTGGCTGTAGATTTGGGGTCGATGGGGGTATCGGGGACTCCGCCCTTGGGGGTTGAGTGGACGACGTCGGAGATGGCTTTAGCGGTTTCGAGGTCGATGGTTCGCTTTGTGCCTTCCGCGAGGATCATTCCGATCATGTCTGCACCGGATTCTACAGCTACTTTTGCAGCTTCGACGGAGCGGGTGCCGCAAATCTTGACAAGGATCCCATGCCCGTAGGGAGTACCTGTTGGGGAGGGCGAGTCGTTTAGGAGCTCGCTGATGAAGGCTTTCACATTTTCCCCAGCTCGCATCAACGCCTCTCCGACAAGAACTGCTCCAACACCTTCATTCTCGTATCTCTTGACGTCCTCTCGGGCGGATATACCGCTGAGGGCACAGAGAACAACCTTTTCCTTATCAATCATCCCCACCAATCCACTTGTCGTCTCGAGGTCGACTTTGAAGGAATGTAAATCCCGGTTGTTGACTCCAATGACTGTAGACCCGACTTTTAGAGCCCTCTCCATCTCCCCCCGACTGTTCACCTCTACCAGAGGCTCCATCCCTAGCGATTTAGAATAGTCGTATAACCTCTTCAGCTCTTCGTCGCCCAACATCTTGACAATGAGCAATACTGTATCGGCTCCCGCTAGTCTCGCCTCCAAGATTTGATATTCATCAAAAATGAACTCCTTTCGAAGGATTGCCGGACGATTAGGCATCCCGTCCACCGCCTGCCTTGCTGCACGTAGGTCATCAATACTGCCTTTGAACCATTCAGGTTCAGTGAGCACGGAGATTGTTGCAGCACCGGCGAGTGCATATGTACGGGCCTGTACTGCAGCGGATGCGTCTATATCTATGAGGCCTTTCGAGGGCGAAGCGCGCTTGATCTCAGCCATCAGCGCACATGGAGTTGATACCGCGCGGAGGCGGGTTGGGAAGTCAATCAAGGGTGGGCTTATCGATAGTGAATGTAGAACCTCCAGGTCCGCCGGCCGCTGGGATGGCAAAAGCTTCTGGGCCACTACAGCGGCGCGGCGATGGGCATAGATTTTGTCAAGTATCGATTCCGACTTCGCAACACCGTTCGGATCCAGAGCCCTGTTTTCTGAAGAGCCAGTATTCGGAGGGACTTCACACCCCTTCCAGGTACCGGCAGTCAGCACCAAGAAGTTTCTGAACATCATTCGTCCCTCTTCCGTAAGAATGCTCTCGGGGTGGTATTGTACGGCCTCAATGGCATACTCTTTATGGCGAATTCCCATAATAACATCCCGGTCGGTCCAGGATGTAATCTCCAGGTCTGCCGGGAGCGTAGCGTGAGTTCCAGCTAGGGAGTGGTATCGGGTTACCGAAATGTCTTGCGGAATGTTCCGGAAGATTCCCTTTGCATCGTGTTTTATTAGCGACGTTTTTCCGTGTACAACTTCGCCGGCGTACTCGACAGCGCCACCAAAAGCGCTAAAGATTACTTGCCTGCAGAAAATTGATTAGCAGGGACACAATAGTTTGGGGGGGCTCTGCTCGTAAGAGCAGGAGCCAAAGAGCGAGTGACCTACTGGCCCATGCAGACTCCAAGAATGGGTATCTTTCCAGCAAAGTGTTTAACACATTCAATGCTGACACCCGAATCCGTGATCGGATGGCCGGGGCCCGGACTAATAACAATCTGAGTTGGATTTAGGGCAACCAATTCGGGTAAAGTGATCTTATCATTCCTGTAAACCGTAACCTTGGCTCCTTCCAGGGTGAGGAATTGGTAAATGTTCCAAGTAAAGGAATCGTAGTTGTCAATCATTATAACATTGGTTGCAGTCGACAGCGCCGGCTGAGCGGGGCCCGGATTCTTAGACATCTTTGAACGGATGGAGAGTGGTGAGCTGGAAATGGGTTTAGCAAGAGAGGCTGGAGATACTGGGAGCGTGAAGGATTAACGGTAGGTGGGGGTTGTAGGTATTGCGAGTCGGGGAAGAGCAAGTGGGATGACTGACGATAAAGCGGAATAATGGCTCTCTAACTACAAGAGCTGTTTGAACGATTATCGTGTGGTGGCGAGGGGAGGAAGGAAGGCGGGGGCTAGGGCGGTAGGCGGTGGTGGAACTAGGAAGAGTGCTGGGGGTATAGCCGGGGGAGGCGGTCTCGGGAGGGTGTTGGTAGTGGTGGTGTGCGGGTAATTTCCTTCCTTGCCCACTCGCAGCACACGAGTATCGTAGAGGGTTGTCGTATCGTACAACGGCGGAACGCCTGACCGAATACCGGCACACACTCGCCCCGATACCGGCGCGGGTCGATCAGTGGAGGTTATGTGTTTGGGCGGGTCCTGTATCCGGGTGTCTCGCTATCTTGTACAGTACACTCGCGTCCGCAAGTTCTCGTAACGTCTGAGGTATCGCGAAGTCTCCGCAGTCCTCCGGCGGAAGATTGGAGAGGCTGTTTCCTGCGGAATCTGCCGTTACCAGATTGAAAACCCTCTCTCTCGAGTTGTCCCGTCTTGATATCTAGAGCTGGAGATTGTGGGGCACCTGGGGCGTCACGGTTATGATATGATACGAGAACTCTGTGGACATCAGAAAGTTACGGAGGGGCCAATATCATGCCAAGTGATTAGATAGGATCTCGATATACTCGCATTATCTTGATAAGATGTCCAGGGTTTCTTTGACTGAGAAAAAGAAACTTAAAAAGTTACGAGCCGCAATAGGTCGGGAAAGGACAGCAAGAGCTTCCTCTTCTGTCCACTTCCATCACCTAGACTACTCGAGTATCGGCTCTTCCATCCATCTGTCCCTCCCTCACCCTTCCATCCTCAGACCCTCACCCCTTTCCCCTTTATCTCACGGGTATTGCCCTCGCAAATTATTTAATATGGCGGATGTTGCACGGTCTGCCCTGGACTCCTTTGAGATAATAACCACCTCCGGTATCCTCCTTTGGTCGAAAAAATACGCTTCGGTAAACCCAAACATCGTCAATAGTTTTATCAGCGATGTCTTGATCGAAGAGCGTGTGCAGCCCGGTAGCGATGGCAAGTGGTATAAGAAGGATTCCTACACCCTGAAGTGGACATCTTCAAACGATTTTGGGTTAATTTTCGTTGTGCGCCACCTCCAGAAGACCCTTTTTCCTTGTTGAGCGAGTGCTAATCTTTCCCTAGGCTGTCTACCAGAGTCTTCTGCAGCTCACATGGATTGACGAACTCCTGGACACTGTGAAGAAGCTTTTCACCACTTTGTATGGGGACCAGCTGAAGAAGCCACATACTTCAACTATCGAGTGCCACTTTGATGGCTATTTTGAAAGCAGGGTGCGAGAGCTTGAGAAAAAAGCGGGTGGACCTCGCCCAATCGCACCCGATGCGGACGGTCGCTCGACTACACCTACTATTGTTAAGGAGCAGTGGGATGCGCCTCCACCGCCGCCGCCGATGCCCAGTATCATGAAATGTGCTTTCACCTTTCTGCCTACCCTTTTTCCCTTTTCCCGCTTCCGAGCTAATATTGAAACAGCTCGTCCTAAGCCCATGACACCAGCTCCCGCGGGGAACCTTGCTGCGCCTGTGGCTCCTGAAATCGCTCGTCCCGTTTCACCGGCTCCTGGTAGTGGATCTCACCTGCTGAGTGTTAACAAACGTCCTGTCCGCGGAAGTCGGGGTCGCCGGGGACACACGTCCGCGACTTATCCATCGAGCGGTGAAGAGGTATCGCCTGCTCGTAACGAGAAAGGCAAAAAGTCTGGGAAGAATGCTAAGAAGATGCGCCGATGGGGTGCCGACGGGAACGCCGAAGAAGAGGATCCAGACACCGTGCTGGACTATTCGGCTCCTAATGCAAATTCTACCGATGAGGAAGCAGAGCATGGCCGCGATAGCACAAGAAAGGTGGATTACATTGATCAGAAGGAGTGGGGCAGTAAGACTTCTAAGGGGGAGTTTGTGTTGAAGGACCTGGATATGGAGGTTAGCGCTATACTGGGGGAGCCCGATCGGAAGGATACCGATGCAGGTGGTTCTGGCAGCGGGCTCGGGGCATTTAGCTTTTTCCGGAACTTGGTGGGAGGTAAGGTTCTCACCAAGGCTGACCTGGAAAAGCCTTTGGCGGCAATGCTCGACCAACTTCTTAGGAAGAATGTTGCCAGAGAGGCAGCCTTACAAGTCTGCGACTCTGTAGAGAAATCTCTTGTCGGACAGAAGACTGGGTCATTCCAATCAATTGAGGTGCCCGTCAGAGCTGCCCTCGAAGCTGCTCTTCGTAAGATTCTTACACCTACCAACTCACTCGACCTTCTCCGGGAGATCCAAACAAAGCGTTCCGGCCGCCGCCCATACGTCATTTCCATTGTTGGCGTTAATGGTGTCGGCAAATCTACAAACCTCTCAAAGATCTGCTTTTTTCTTCTCCAAAACAAGTACAAAGTCTTGGTGGCTGCCTGTGACACTTTCCGTTCCGGTGCCGTGGAGCAACTCCGCGTACACGTGCGCAACCTACAAGAGCTTACAGAGCGTGAGGGGGGTGTTGTCGAACTCTACGAAAAGGGCTACGGGAAAGATGCCGCTAACATTGCCAAGGACGCTGTCGCCCATGGAGAGGCGGAAGGGTACGACGTTGTGCTTATCGACACAGCTGGAAGAAGACACAATGATCAGAGGCTCATGAGCAGCTTGGAGAAGTTTGCCAAGTTTGCCGATCCGGATAAGATACTCATGGTCGGAGAGGCGCTCGTGGGAACTGATTCGGTCCTTCAGGCGAGGAATTTCAATGCCGCGTTTGGGAGCGGTAGGTCGCTGGATGGGTTTATTATTAGTAAATGTGATACCGTTGGTGATATGGTTAGTACCCCCCTCTATTCTATCTGCCCGCTGTAAGATTGGCATTGCTAGCGTTTTGATTAACCGCCTATAGATTGGAACCCTCATTAGCATGGTCTTCGCGACCGGAATTCCAGTGCTATTTCTGGGCGTTGGTCAGAATTATCAGGACCTAAGGACTCTGAATATTTCTTGGGCTGTCAGGTTGCTCATGTCTTGAGTTTGCCCCTGAGGAATTTTTCTTCTTCTTCCTGTCATAGATGGGACTTTATGCTGGGTTGTCTCTGAATGCTGTTAGGATATGAATATGTTAATTATAGTCTCTATGGGTCCCTTTTCCCCTATCTCCTTTCTCGTCTCGTGGTGAGTGAATGAAACCGTTTTTTTCCTTCTACAGCATGTACTCGAGTACCCTTAATGCTACGTTGACTAGAAGAGTAATAATGGCAATATTGCGCTTGTGCGCTTTGAGCTGCGATGATTAGATGATGTGTCACGTAGATCTTAATGCTGCTGCTCGTTATGCTACCACTCACGGGGGTCCTCATTGTACTCGTACTACCGGTATCGGCTTTGTTGTGCGGTGGAACACTATAAACACCGCACTGCTCCGCCACCGCACACCCAGCCACTGTCACGAGTTAGGTTCGTTCCCCTGACAATTTTGGCCCCGATGCGTACAGTACTATGAGCGAACGCGCTACCGTGGCTTTCCGAGTCCTAGCAATCAACATCAACTAAGCCCAAAGGAGACTCCCAAGACATACATTCGGATCACCGAAAAGTCTTCTCCCGGGCACAGATACATCTCACAAGTTTTACCAATTCCAAAACCACCGCACCTATCTCTCCCATGAGTTAAGCCTTGAACCAAGTCAATGGTGTGGTGCCGGGTCTCCAGACACTCCGGCCGCAGCAAGGGTTGCCGGAACCATCTTATCCGATGGGCGAGACATCACGCGACACCGCCGGAAGATTTGTCGACGGGGTGAGGGTTCCATCTTACGGCACCTTCCGGTCTGGCGCTGGCTCCCGTAGTATTAGTGTGACCACACCGATGCACAACGCCCAAGACTCCGGGACATTGGCCTTCCGTTTTCCTAGACCGGGATGGCTGGTCTGGGGCACTGTCTGCTATGAAGAAGATACTTGGTTGCTAGGTACGTGGTTGATCGCTAGGAGGGGTTATGGTTTGTTTGGACATAGATGAGAGACAGCGAGTATATTCAGACCATAAGGACTCGAACATACAATACATAGGAGAAATGTGCCAGGACTTTCTGGTCGCCTTTCGCAGTAAGGCGCTGGGTAGTTTTCTTTTTCTTGTCTCAGCTGGGGCCCGGTTCGGGGTACTCTCTCTACCTCTACCACCTAGGGGGAATTTCAACGACACAGTATATTTCTCTTGCATTCGAGTGCTCACGGTAGTCCAGGGAGGTATTCTGCTGAAAAATGCTCAATCCGGAGCTCGCGCACATGGGCGGGGTGTGTCTGTTTGCTTGCGCATACTGCTCTATCCGCTGAGGGACCGACTGAATACTTGGGTATGAGTTGCGGGCTTTACTTGCTGGTCTGTGGTTTAACTCTATCATGGTCCTGTATCAACCGTACCCGAGAATGGGGAGGGAATGAAGACCGGGACGTGAACTGAAGAAGGATCGATCCCAGCATGTGGGAGGAATATTGCCTCGAGAAGGGAAAATGGTTGTATATTCATAACAGTTCGCGTTCTTGTCTCCAGAGCTTGGCGCAGCAAGAAGGAATCGGGGCTACAGTGAAAGTGTGTACTAGGCTGTGGTATTCACGGGATGGGGTTTGAAGGATCTGTGCATGATGCCACTGGGGTGGGTGGCCGGGGGTTGCTGGATGCTCATATACCGGGTAGTATAGTCAGTTCGGGTTTTAATATTATTGATACCTGAAACTCCCACGAGTCGCCCAGTTCTTGCATGGCTCGCCTCAGCCGATTGTGTCGGGAGATTGACACAACTTATCAGTCAGGTCTATCAATCAAGGCCGGGAAGCACACTGATAGCTGCTGTGCGATACCTTTTCAAAAATGATACCAGCAACCACTTGAAAAAGGTTCGCGTGTCTCTCCACCCTGCGCCCCTCTTTGAGGCTACCACGTATTTATAGAGAGGATAGGGCAGGAGGAATGAAGGCAGGGAATGATCCAAAGTCCTGTTTTTTTCAATGATATCAGCACTCGCCCCCTCTAAAGGTATGCAGCTTTTTTATTCTCTCTCGGGGAAATTGTTTATTGTCCACGGGAATCGAATTTGGGAACATGGGGAAGCCAAGTTTGCCGGGAGCATCATGTTACATCGTTAGGCCGTGGCCGGGGTGTTATGTGTTGCGCCGTTTTTGAAATAGGCTCGGAGGGAAAGAAGTGGGCGGAATGGACCGGAGTATGGTAAAGAATGGTGAGAATCCACAACCTACCAGTAGGAGGGTTACCTGGTAGTAAACGAATGCATCAAAGTGAGGCTATTTTAACGAGGTGTCTCCGCCAGAGGACCAGCTGGAGGGAGGATTAACAGACAGGAGGAGAGAAACCACGGACGTTCACAAATAATTACCAACCAGCAATCACGACACGGATATCAGGGATTAAACAAGCTACCCAATACAGGATTTATTGGCAAGTCAGTGGCCGCGGCCAAAGGCCTTCAGGAAGATTATTTATGATAAATATGAAAGCTGGGAAAGCTATGGTATCCCGAACCTATGCTAAACCTACTCGGAGAATTGTGACCGGCTCCAATGTCGGGTGCTACAACTCTACGAGCGCAGTACAATACGGTGGTTACAAGTATCATACTCCCTCTTGACCCCCGAAGGATTTGAGAGATCGAGCGACGAGTGGCCGTTTCCATGGCAGGCTCACGAGCAGTGGGTGTTCGGCTAGTCTCTGGAGTTTTTTTTTTTCTGGAATACACTTATTTATCAAAAGAGACTCTTCCACAAAAGCTGGAAGAGTTCTTTGTGGAGCGGGGTTTCGCTTTACCCGTGGGGGGGCGGGTCGCTCCTGAAACCTTATCTTGGCCTCTAAACCCACTGTTCAAGTCTAATGTTTCAGCCCGGTTGGGAATCGAGTACTAGCCCCGAGTGATATTACGTGACGCATCTAGAGACGGGATTGTGGGTTTAAGACATTCAAGTAGGATTAACTAACGGTGAAGACTTGAAAAAAAAAGAAGCCTTCCACAGCTGCTTTTCAAGATGGATGGGTGGAGGAGTTGTATAAAGCTATCAGGAACTATGGTTCAAGGAGTATTATATTATACCAAATTACACTCACATTTCACGCTTTCTAGGTCGAAAAAAGCTTTGCTATCTGCCCCTGTATATCGCACGCACGAATCCGAAAATTGTCAAAAAAACTCAAAAATCATGCCCCTTTATCTGGGTGAGAGAAGAAGGGCTAGCTGGGAGAGGTTTCGTGGCTCTAATTCTCCCGGAAACTCGCCAAGAGGGACGGTGTCCCGATGGTTAGACATCGTGAACATCACTACGACAACTGCAGCAACTCGATTCTCAAGGACTAGTTCTCCCCGGGGGGTAGTAGTAGCACGGACCCTAGCCAGCGAGGCGATATCCCAAACCTTCAGTCAGGAAGTCAGGGATTTACCCAATGTCCCCAGCACCCCCGCGCGGATCCCAATATCTCCACAGCCACGGTCGCAACCGCACACACCGGCTCTCGAATCCCACTTCGGCCCCCCGTCCGTCTTTGAATCCTACGGTACAACGCCCAGCACTTCTGCGGTTTCCTCCCCATCCTGGCAAAGCTGCCCTTCCAGCCTACTCGGCCAAGAACAAGCGCTAGCGCGGGTAAACACTAGACTGGACTCATGGCATGACTCCCGTGTTCAATCGCAGCATCGGAGTAGCTCCTTGTCTGTTCGCGAGCAGCGATATAATAATTTTTCCAGCGCCCCCGCAAGAATTGCGGGTGGGGGGTCTCGGAGAGTGTTTACTGCCGGGGCGACCACACAGCGGACGTTGGGAGATATGGCCCTCGAAGATACCGACGCTATCAGGAGCTTTTGGGCGGAGGTTGGGACTGAGGTGCCTGTGGAATCGGATAGTGAGTATGCTTATGTGGCGGTTGGTGTTAGGGATGTTGATCCCGAGGAAGAGGAGAGGGAGTATTTGAATGCGTTGGTAAGTGAGTTGGGTTATCCTCTTGAATACCCCGATATTACTCAGGTTTCTGTCGCGGCATCGGGTTGGAGTGATACTTCTTCGTCTTCCTCTAGTCGGTCTTCGCTGAGCAGTGGCGGGTTGACGGACTGGAGCTTTGCGACCCCGCCGGAGCCGCACCCGGATGAGGGCAGCCCTGATGCTGAAATTGCTTTCTGGAGCACTTCCGCCGAAGGGGTGGAAGGGGAAGGTGGAGATGCGAGCTCTGTGCGGGGGAGTCCCCCGCACTCATATAATCCTACTATTAGGGCTAGCTCTCCACTCACGCTCCCAGAAACTTGGGTTGACACTCTTGCGCCATTCATCTTCCCTGATTCTCCGGAAAGGGAAGTTCCTTCGATTTTCGCATTTGGTTCGTCATATCTCTCTCATGGGCCTACATTAACGCCCGATAGCTACCCCCTCCGCCCCAGCTCCCTCACACAATCCCGGGAACTAGAAAACTGGACAGTGCGGAACCTAGCAGAGTACTCCCGTCTTTCCTCCACCTCCGCCTCCCCCACTCGTTCCTACCATACCCTACCGATATCCCCCGGCTCGTCCCAGAAGATCAAAGCGGAACCAACCACTTGCCCGGTTTGCTACGAGAATCTTGTTACACGCGAGTTCCCGTGTAGTATTCAGGGTGCACAGCACGGGCTTTGCAGGCCGTGCTTTGTAGCGTATGAAGGGTATTGCACGGAGATTGTACGGTGCCCACTGTGTCGGCACGAGTTTTTTGGGAGCCAGGTTGTTATTGGGTCCGCAGATGGTGCGAAGAAGGGGGGAGAGGAGGGGGAACACAAGGAGGGGGAACACAAGGAGGGGGAACAAGAGGAGGGGGAACAAGAGGAGGGGGAACTAGAGGAGGAAGTGGTTGGTGAGGATGAGGACTTTGGGGCGTTGAGTGAGGCGGATGGAGAGCATGAGATTGTTGACGAGGAGGATATTGAGTTTTATATGAGTGGGCATCTGATGTAGGTATCATGTGCTGATGGGCGGCCTATGATGTGGGCTCAGTAAGGGCAGTGACGAGCTCAATTTCGGTTTTTCTTTTCTCCATTCTTTTCTGCTTTTCTTTTGTCTACTGGCTCCTTTTTTAGACCGCTTACTACTGATTTAGCGACTGATATGATAAATTTTTTTTCCTTTTGTTTTGTGTGCGGGGAATTAGCGATAGTGAGGTGCCGGGTATCGATTTTTCTTCTCCCGTCCCCCCCCTCCTTTCCTTTTTTTTTTTTGCAAATATTGAAGTCAGAATATAGCGTTTTAATAGCGTTTATTTGCATATCCACTGAATATCACTCGGTTGGATTTATCGGTGGGGGGATCCAATGTGCCAGCGAGAGCTCGTGACGGCTAGACTTGAAGGTCGGGCAGAATGCCCTGAACGGGGTTATTATAAGGCACAAATATGACATTACCTGAAGCTTGATACTATTCTGTAATGTGGTATCACATCAATTGCGGGAATATAAATGACTCCGGCCGACCATCCCGAATCCCCGAGCCCTTTAGAGTCCTGTCTCCCCTGCACATAATCAGGTTTAATACCTCCTCCCGCTACTTGTATTAGGGAACCGTGCTCATAGGGGACTGAGAGACTGGAGGGCCTGGCTAATATGCCATCAGACTGTTCACTCCCTGTCGGGAGTAAGTGTGGTTGTCCGACCCTAGACTATAACTGCACCAGGACAGGCGAGGCTCTTGGTGGGTGCCCTGAAAGGGGTCTCCTAGAGCCTGATAGGGAACGATATCAGCATGGATAGATAGATAGTAGTAGGTAGTGTAATCAGTGACAAAGCGGACAAACGAGAAAAATAACATGGATATTTATGTCCTTTTTTCCTCTGATCCCGCATGTTCGGGGGTGCATGGTGCGATTCCTTGCCCCTCTGTCAGCTCTACCCCCCCCCACAAGGCGGGGGGTATTTTGCCCCAAGAGATCAATATCCCCGCGGAGTATGATACTTGTACATACGAGAGCCCAACAGGTGGGGGGCGGGTTTAACCTTTAAGGACATCGGTACTGGTAATGAGTTTTGTGCCTTTGTTCCCCGTGCCATGAAGGGCTTTGGATGGACTAGGGTGGAAAGGCTCTGTTGAGGCAGTTGGCAAGAGATGTATCACTCCCGGAGCTCACCCACGACACCCAGACAACTCGGTTCCCCCACACTTTCTCACCAGAAAATTGGTCGAGGGACCAAATCAAATGGATCAAGCTGTGACACGCCAAATAACCTAACCCCCTGCCGTGTAACTGTGCATCATTATAATTCGAGGGAGGCTGTCTTGGCGACCTCCAACGACATCATCTGGGTTGGTTGAATTGGGGCTCGAATTCGCGACCCAACTTACCACAGTATCATAACTCTACCGTACTCCCTCCAGCCTGTCCCCCTTACCCTCATTCTTTGCAACGTTCGTCATCGCCCACAATGTCCGATATAGCAATGCCTGATGCGGCTCCCTCACCTCCCTCACCAACAATTCCCTCAAAACGCTCGGTAGACATTGACCTCACGGAACTACCACGTCCAATGAAGCACAAAGAGAAGGGGATCCCCCGTGAGCCCCGCGAGAAGAAGGACTCTTGGAAGAAGAAGGAGTCTTCGAATGTCCCCTCGCCCATCGGTACCGGCTCGGGTAAGCATACTCCTGGCGATGACTGGCCCGCTTTGATGCGCTTCCGTCTGCCTCCCCCGCAAGAGCAGGACTATTACGGACATCGTGCGCCACCGGTAGCCCCCTGCCCGATACCGGAATTGGAGAATGAATTCTTTTCCGTCAATGATCAGTGAATTGCCCGCTTGCTGCCCGTTTTGACCTGATACCCGTGCTGACATTAATAGTCCCATGAATCGACGGGGTTACCGTTACACGCCCTGCGAAGCGAGTCGCATGCTACCCACCGTCTCCTACCGAAATACAGAGTATGCCCCCTACACTCCACGGATAAACTTTGAAGACATGAACGCAGCGGTCCACGTGAATCGCAACGGTAGCGCCATCACAACAGCTAAGGGGTGGAGAATGGCACGCGCGAATGTCGGTGTTAGGGAGGGAGACTGGTACTACGAGTGCAAAATAGTCCGTGGGATCCCGTCGGGTGGTCATGCTCGTGTTGGGTGGGCACGGCGTGAAGCTCCGTTGGATGCGCCGGTCGGGTTTGATGGCTACTCGTATGGAATCAGAGATTTATCGGGGCAGAAGGTCCACATGTCCCGTCCGAAGGATTTCCTGGAAGAGAATTTTGAGGAGGGAGATGTTATCGGGTTGCGAATCTGCTTGCCAAGTTTGGACGTGCAGAGAGGTCTCACGGAGGACCCGGTGGTCAAAGCTGGAGATTTGATACGTGATCGCATCCCCATCAGATTCAAGAACCAGCTGTGGTTCGAGCAATTCGATTACCAGCCCACAAAGGACATGGAGGAATTGATGAACCCGAGCCCAGGCGCTAAAGCTTGCACACCGCCAAAAACACTCCCAGGTTCATACATCAAAGTCTACAAGAACGGCAAATACGTCGGAACACCATGGGAAGACCTCTTTGCCTTCTTACCCCCCGCCTCGAGACCTTTGGCTACCGCGGGTGGACGAGAACTCGACGATGGAACGTTGGGCTATTACCCCGCTGTTAGCGTGTTCAAAGGTGCTATTGTTGAGACAAACTTTGGTCCGGACTGGCTGGCTCCACCCGATCCTGAAGATATCTCCGGGGCGAGGCCTTTATGCGAGCGCTATAACGAGCAGATTGCCGAGGACATCACCTATGACCTTGCGGATGAGGTTGGACTGCTCTTCACCAAAGTGCCTGGAGCAGGCGATGCCACAGCTGCACCGGGCGTGGTGGCGGAGGGTGGGGAAAATGGAGGACTGGTAAAGGAGGAGATTAAGGAGATGGTGATGGAGGATGAGTAATGAGTGGGATGTGCAACATTATACTTTTCGGCGTACCAGGCTTTTGTTTTTCCATCTCTCTGGGATATTCTTTTTTTTTTCTTCGTTTCCTGCGGATATCTAACTAGAAAATGTATCGGCAGGTTTGATGTCAGTGATAGAGTTGCCGTTTAGTGGTGGGGTAGAGCGGATTGGATCGTGTTCGGCATTAGGATATTCACGCATGGCGCATCTCGTGGCATTAATAGTCCAATTTAAAGTGCAAAACAATTTCCCACTCTACTGACACCTTATGGTGTATTGCCGTTGCGAAACGTGTTGGGAAGGCAATAGCCCCGACTTTGCCCAGTTTCAATGGAATCATTCACTTACTTAGTCGCTGGCGATGGACCCGAAGTCGTAAAATATCTATTTCATCTCCACTCGGCCCCCCCCCCCGGATATGGCTATGGACGCGATGTCAGTGACAATACGGCGTTTGTTTGGAGATTTCGTTAAAGGGCTGAAAGCTATATCACCCTCCTTCAATGTAGGTATCATACGGGGTGCTTGAAACCCGCCTGGGATAAGAGGTATCATATGTTGTGCCGTCTTATCCCAGAATGAATCATCACATGATATTATTATTATGATGCAAAGGAAATTATTAGAGTGTAGTGGTGGTGGTGGGGTCTCGGCGGAAGATGTTGGGGGCAGTGGAGCATTGGTGCGAACGAACGGGTGCATTCTTGTCAGACCGCGCTCCCGCAAGCTGCGTTGAGTGGGACATGGGGGAGTGTAGTGAAGCTATCAACTTGTCATACTGTAATACGAATATATATCAATTATAACACCCTGAGCGGGTATTTCTAACGCCGCAAGAGTTCACTGCAAATAATGCAGAGAACAGGGTGAGGGGCCAATGAAGCTACTGTCTAGGCCGAACGGGGTCGGCCTAGACATTCTAAATAAATACTGACGAACAATTTTGCTTATAGCCATGGATGGATGGTGGGGGAGGAAGTGCTAGGGCTGTCATATCAGAATATCAGAGGGGCCCGGTGGATCCGGTAATTCGGGCCCAATACCACCTCTAGGTTCCCGTGGAAATGGGCATATAGAGGTATCATATCATAGTATCATATCATACTATCATATCATTCAGCTGCCGAAGCTCACAGGGGTAATGCAATCACTCGGAAAGTGGAGTTTACAATCAAACCTTTAACCCATTTCGAGAACGACCCGACCGCCTTCGCGCGGCAGGATCGCAGCCTGGGGTCTTGTTGGCTGCCATCTCTTCACCTGGCTTTTTTGTTTGTTCCATAATACTTCCCGGTGCGGATGATACCGCCGGGAACTCTGAAACTTTGCAGACTCTCTCGAACTGGGGATTTCGGGTCTTCCCATCTATCTGTAGGATGGCCTGGTGTGCATGGCTTTTTCTTCTCCCCCCGACCCACCCCCTCGACGGATATCGTGTAAATAGTTATGATATGACGGACGGTGATCTTCCAGTTCGCACGGTGAGTGAAGGCATCCCTCCTGATGGGGTTTTGGAGCATTGCGCTGTCGAATACCTGCTATCGATTTCCTTGGAAAGGAAATGATTGGGGTGTGATAGCATATTCTTTGGACGTTTTGACTGACTACCCGTGGGGCCGTGAGAGGTCGCCGTTGGTGGTGCCCCTCCTCGGGATCACCTTGTACCAGTATTCTACTTCACGCAAGTAGAGAGGGTGGAGTTGTGGCTAGGGTGTGTTCCCCATCAGAGTAAATTACCGGTATGGTATCATATCATGCTATGTTTGACGGTGCAACATTTTCGTCGGGTTGCCTGCACAAGCTCCATACTTCCACTCTACAAGCCCATCGCATTGGGTTTTCACAACACCCGGCATTGTAGTACTTATTTAATACAACACTACGAACATATCATCTACCATACCGGCGCCTGCACTCCCTCTATATACCAGCACCCACCGCCAAGCCGAGCTATCACCATCATCTCTGATACAGTAAAGAGCCCTAACCCATCCATTCATCCTTGGCATCCCACTCCCGCACCGCCGATTCCTCCCTCTCCCACCAAAAAAGAAAATACAGTAGAAGAAAAGGGAAAAAATAGAAAAAAAGTTTATCCGAACAACACCTCACCTCATCTCACCTCCAGAAAGAAAAAACATCCCTCCAACCCAATTCAACCCAATCCACTACCACCCCCACAGACAAAACTCTAATGGCGAAATCTGCCCGTGCAAGTCCGTCTCCCTTCCTCTCCGCCCCAGTGGTCAGTCAGAAGGCAAAGGGAAAAAAAATAAAAACTGACACCAGACAGGCCGTACAAAAGCAAACAACGCCCGCCTCCGCACGACCGTATTCGCGCCGGCTGACGCGGCGCGCGTGCGGCGGCTTTCGGAGCGGTTACTAGCGGCCGCGAGAGCTCAAGAGGAGGCAAAGATGCAGGTTGAGGGGGAGGAGCAGGGGAACGGTGATGGTGTGTTCCCTCCGCTCGGTGTGTGCCTGCTGTTTGCTGATGGGGTGGTGTAGTAGCTGCGCCGGAGGAGGAGGAAGGGGAGCGAATGGAGCTTGAGGGGGAAGGAGATAAGGAGAAGAGTGCGGGGTCCTTGAAGAAGATGAAGAAGAAGGCTTCCGCCGCGAGGGCCGAGAGGCGGCGGACTTCCAAGCATGCAGTTGTTTTCCCGAGTTTGAGGAAGGGGGGAAGGAAGAAGGGGGGGAGGATTGGCAAAAAGTAAATTGTGTGTGGATGGCCTATTGGGCTTGGTGGGGGAGAGGTATGATATTTGGCTGATGGTTCCGGTGACGGCGAGGTAAGATACTGAAAATCACCTGTAGTTTGAATACTGACACATCTTTTCCCCTATAACGGAGTGTGATTGCTTCCAAATAACTTCATCCTGCCCATCTTTTTTCACCTTGACCATCGTCGCATATCTGTTCTATTGCTGCCCAAGAAAACCCCCCCTCGGGCTCTCCATGTCGGTTACAATCTCTATAGTCAACTTTTTCGCTAAAAAGGTTACAAAGCTATCTTCCCTCCATCTCCCCGACCCGCCGCAAACAGGAACTCCCTTATGTGACTTTAAAAACGGCAGCAAAAGTCCGGTATCATAGAGATAAGAATACGTTATCCACCAAAAACAATACAAGAATGTATAGCACTATGAGTAAATCCACCAGTCATGGAGAGTCCCGAACGATACTCCGCTACCATCCTCTTTATAACAAGCATCCTACAAATTCCCGATCCACTCAGTCCAGGGAATCAGTCACCAAGCACCCCGGATGACTCCACGACTGACGGCGGTTCCCTATCTCCTCGGGCCGCTTCCCCTGCGAGCCCCAGCCATCCGGCATGCTGACATAGCGTCGCGTTTCGTGAAGACGATTTTTTCTGGGGTTCAAGTACTTTGTCAAGAGTGGGTTCGTTTCTTCCGTCATGTTGTGCACCAGAAGCCCCGCATATTCAGCTGCCGAGATTTCTCTACACCCATTGAAGGCGTTGCTCTCGACTCTCTTTGGTGGATCGCTTTCGGACTTCTCTCGTTTCTTTTCTTCGCTCTCTCTCAAGGAAACGTATTCCAAGCCCTGCAGGAGGTAAAAGTCCGGTGAGCGTGCCTTTTTGATAACTGAAATAGGCATGTTCGATGTAAATGGAGTGCTTCCCGGCATCCACGGGATTGCTTCGGGGTCAAGATACTGAGGCCCGTTCAGCTTCCCGTTAGCCTCGGGTAAAGTGTTCCCGTTAGTTGCCATCTGCAATTGCTGTCCGTCTGAGTCTGGGGCAGGTCCGGGAGGCGTGGAGCTTTTGACCTCGACGGGGAATGGCACAGGGTACGGAAACGCGATAGGAAATATTGGCCCGATTGGATAAGGAGGTGCCACTAGATAAGGAAATGGAGGAGGTGCCACAATCGGATTATAGAACGGGCCTTCGTAAGGAAAGCCGTATCCTCCATAAAGAGATGGATACATCTCACTATGAAGGGTAGCAGCGTCAGCGGGAGGCGCTGGTGGAGCTTCCAACTCACTTTCAAGGAGTGCTGGGTGGGTTCTGTGGATATGAGAATATTCTCTGGCTGTCTGGTTCCATTGGTGAGGTAGGGCGTTTCTTGTTGGCAACGACTGCCCATTTCTCAAATCAGGTGGACGAAGTTGAGCAGAGGCCCTTGCTGAAGCCATCGTCGAATTCATAAGTCCGCATTCCGCTTGGATCGGATCGTCGTGATCTCTTTCGGGAAACCAGGTAGCATAAGCGTCGTCCTCACTGGAGTCTTTATATCCATGTGCAAAGTCGTTACTCCAACCCCACTGCCACCCTTTACTCCTGGCGGAACTTCTGCTCTTGTAAGAGGCGTAACCTGTACCCATGAGGAGGGGTTCATTGATCTTTCGCAAAGTTAAACGTTTAGCCAGACTATTCCTGGATCGACTTTCCTTGATTCCCCTGAATGTGGGCAACTCTTTACCCTCGCGTTTCTGTAGAGCGTAAACCTCTCCAATAGTTTGAATCCGATAAGTTTTCTCCTTGTCCTTTTCCCTAGTAGAGGTCTTCGCTTGAAACTTGTTTTCAACATTTGGGGCATCGCGAACGAACTTGCCCAAGGGTACCGATTTGAGCTCTTGGGTTGGGAGGCTTTTGGCTTGAGGAAACATCCCTCCCCACGGATCGATATTCTCCTTTTTTGGGTGATACCCATTTTGGATGTTTTCCTTCCCCGGCCTCCACTCTCTTGAACGCACAATCTCCTCTCCATCCTCAGAGTGTCCCGAACTGTCCGAATCTTCACGGAAAAGTTTGGTGAGATCGACCCGCAGGTAGTTACGTGGAAAGCGCATCTCTGAAGGAGTAAGCCTTATTGGCCGATAAATATGGGATTGTGAGAGTCTTTATCAGTGGTTGGGTTCGGCAGGAAACTTGTCTCGGGTGTCTAATGGAAGAGGGGTTGAGGGGTCTGAAGAGCAAAGGCCTTTTTTCCGGGTTGATCGTGGGCAAAGGAATAGGACGCGCACAACGGTACCACATATTACCTTACGACGAGTTCTCGTGATCACCTCTAGGGGTCAGGTAGGTAGGTATACTTGAATAGTGCTACCGGTAATAGGAATGCGGAAAGGTTACATAAAAAGAAATTTAATAAAACCACCGCAGACCACTACGGAAACCCGTACCACCCAGTCACGTTCCTCTAATAAACAACCATCCCTCTAAAACCCGGGCTTCCAGGCCAGCCCCGAATGATAGTATACCCGCCAACGCGGTCATCTCCCCCCAACCAGTTCCGGCATTGATCCAAAATACTTTGGGTGAACCCAGCAGCCGAATCACACCACAACCAGTAATGGTATTCCGCGCAGATACCGATCCTCGCAGTCAAGAACCCGATCAATTCCGTACAAGAGGACCCTCCGCTCCGGAATTGGAGGCACTGCCGTAGCCCCCTTTGGCGAAGCCAATTGTTAGCGACCTCCACGTGCCACCTGTTAGGACTGCCATCAGTTGTCTCGCACTTTGTGGTCCACTCGGCGTTTGGGTTGTCGTTTCCGAAGATTGCCGCTCCTGTGGTGTTGTCTGGAGTGAATTCGAGACCGTAAGCCTGGATGACATCGGCGGGAACAGGGCGCCCAGTAACTTCGAAGAGATGGTCAGGGAATTGGGAGAGGTCTGTGAGATCTTTTGGTTGCTCCATCCAGTTGCTGGGGACTCCGACGGGACCAGCGACGGCGGGGGCGACGGCAGAGAGGAGGAAAACGACGAGAGCGAAGACGAATGACTTCATTTTAGATTTCTCTGAAAGGGTTTTGTTGAGGTTGTTTGAACAGGAGGCGGAGGAGGAGGAGTTTTTGGATATTTGACGTAGTTTGCTTGTGAACTGACTAGGAGGAGAGGGGTGTGGTAGCTGTGGTAAGAGTGAGATGTAGAAGGGGGAAAGAAGGCAGGTGCGAGTAGACCCTTTATAGAGAAAAAGAAGGCAGGAGCTTCAACTAAGGGCTACTGAGATAAAAATAATAAAAAAATCCAAGTCCTTCAGAGCCACATTCAGGGCACCAACCTACCACCCACGAAAACACCTATGCCCCGGCCATCTTGTCATACAGACACCAACAATCCCTAGGCGCCCTGGAACAAAACCCTCATCGGAGGAGAGCATACACGACTTGGTTCACAGTGTATCACTCGTTGGTTGCTAACAGCTGGTGGACTCTCCGGTTAGGGATTCTAACAGTACAAACAAGAATCACTCTAAAAGCCAGCGAGCCCATCCACCATATTGGCGTTTCAACAAAACACCTAACACGAGCGATTGTATTCTACACAAGGTTATTTATATGTAAAATCACGAACGGTTTCTCTTGCATCATTTCGTATTCCCGGTTTTTTGCTTCCAGATATCTTCTGGTGAGCGACTGGGGGGTTTGCACCCTACCATAACGGGGGAAGGTAGGAGGCAACTAGACATCGCATACTTCTAATGCTTGTTGCCTCCTCAAATTATATCCTGCCCCAATCATTCACTAGAATGTCATAAAAAGGCTATCGTGTGAGAAAGCTGGTCAATTTAACTAACAAATGATGGAGCAAGCAATTTGTAGGACAGCTACGACTTGAAGGGCGTGGTGTGGGGGACTTTGTAGAGCCGAATCAAAGTCTGTATGCTACGGAGCTTAGTATCTGTATGAAAAATGGTCTGAGGGGTGAAGACTGGCTGTGGAATGTTTTCACCGCAATTTCCCTATGATACCATCCCGAGCATAGACATCAGCAGTGAGGATGATAGGGGGCTACGAGTGAGAAATGGTGATGCATGACTAAGCAGCGGGGCTGGAGAAACGAAAGGCCGGGAAGGTGACGAAATGTCTCAACGGTTGTTTTCAATTAAGCGAAAAACATGGCCGCCCGGGATAACGTGCCAGTTATTATTAGGGGTAGAAAGCATGTAGGAACAAATATTAGATATGATATACCGAGTGATGCACATGTTGAGCACATTAAATTGCCTGAATGTCTTTTTTTCCCTCGTCCAGTTCTTTTTTTCTGAGGCTGTGGACAATCTCGTTAGAGAGGGAAGGTTTTCGCCGGTTCGCGGTGGTATAGTAGTGAGGGGAGATGTACAAGTAAGAGCGGGGAGGTGAGTTGTGGATGATGAGAGTTGGATGGACGACCGGTAATCGCCAAGGAATCCTACATCCAAGAGGTCGATTGCTCTGCCTATGACGATTGTGAGAGGGGGAAGGGTTGAACCATCTCACACCCAAGTCCTTTTCTTCCTCCCTCTCTCCCTCTCCCCCTTTTACAAACGAATGAACGACAATCGCATTTTGTGATATCTGCCCAAGATATCATTATGGTCAAACGCCTGTTGTGATATCTCGCTCAGTTCTCCCTCAGGGATAATCCGTCTCCGATCCTCCTGTATTGTTTCTCTCCCCCGATCTTGCGGCCCCTTTTCATCCCCACCCCCTGCGGGTTCCGGCATTCGCCTTCCAGCTGTTCCCCAGCAGTGCGTTAATTGATTTGTGTCTCTCTCGCTGCACCCGGTGCGAGAAGATACTAACAGTAGGCGAGGAGTGTTGAGCTGTGCTCGGGTGCCGTAGTCAGGAGAGGGTGAGAGAGGGGGAGGAGAAGGAGAGGAAAGGGGGAAGGAGAGGGAAGGAGGGGCCACCCTGCAGTAGTCGAACAGCTATCGTACTGTACAGTGTACAGTATCATACCTACAGTGGGTTGACAAACGGTACAGTACTCGTACTGTACTGTACGGTAATTTCCATCATCGCCACCGGACAGACACTCACGTTACACCCTAGACCCCCCCCCCTCCCCTTCCTATCAGGTTACCTCCCCACATTCATTATTCCCTCCATCCAGTGCACCCACGCACCCACTCACACACCGGAAAGACCAACAGGCCCACTGCTCCCACCACCACCATCACTCCTATTCACCCTATTATTATTATCATTATTATTACCGGAATTATCTTCCTCCCTACACGCGTGCCCACATAATTTGTGAAGAACCCGGCTATTCGCAACCATGGGGAATAACCCCTCCCGAGCATCTGCCCAGCCGCAGCAACAGCAGCACCACCACCGACATCATCACCTCAGCCAGCAGCACTCCACCCCTACCTCACCCCCGATAGCAAATGTCCCCGCCCGTGCCGCATCAACCTCTTCATCTCGGACAATAATCAACCGCCGGAATAGTCTTCAGCCGGCACCATCGAAGCACACCAGCACTTCGGCCTCTGTACCCCCGGAAGACCCTCTCACCCTTCCCATACGCCCCCACAATGAGCCTGCGAGCGCTACCGAGGCGCGCTATATGCCCCAGGGACGGCGCGAGAGCATTGCGGAGGCAATCTCGTCCGTACCATGGACCATCAGTCATACTGCTCCCCGCCCTACCCCTGGCTTTGACGATGACGACGCGTTGAGTTCTCCGACCCTTCAAAAATTGCAGACGGCAAGCAGCACTCCCACTGCGACTGGGGAGGATCTCCCTTCTCGAGAAGGCACCCCACTGTCCGCCGGACCGCATGCCGATCCTTTGACCAAAAGAGGGAGCATGGGATCGACCACCACCATTGACGAAGAAGAGGTAGACGTTGCCGATACGAGAACAATACCCACACTCGTCCAATGGCTGCAGGGCGGTCACAAAGTATATGTTACGGGCACATTTTCCAATTGGCGGAAGAGGTTTAAATTGAACAGAAGGTTTGTCCCCTCCATCCCTCTCCGCTCCGCCCTACACCTCAATGCTAAAGTGATCATACACAGCCCAGACGACGAGACACTGTCAGCCATCGTACCTCTCCCACCGGGCACCCACCACCTGAAATTCTTCGTTGATGGGGAGATGCGAACATCAGACAACCTTTCGACAGCAGTAGACGATACGGGAATCCTAGTGAACTACATTGAAGTAAACGCCGACGACATGCCCCCACTCGACCGCCAACACTCTCCGCCATCGCCGTCAGGCTCCACGCATCACCCTCACGCGTCGGCAAATCTCCTCTCGAATTTGTCAAAGAAGAAGAAGCGATACACGAATGAGATACCCGCCTACCTCTGCGATCTTGAAGATGGCGGGGAAGATGGTCACAGGATTGGGAATGAAGATGGGGATATTCCAGCGCCGCCTAGTCTACCGATGATGTTGCAGAAGGTTATCCTCAATACTAGTTCTGCTATGAAGGATGACGCGAGTGTGCTTGGGATACCGAATCATGTGGTTTTAAACCACTTGGCTACCAGTTCTATCAAGAATCAGGTTTTGGCGGTTAGCGCTACCACGCGATATCGGAAGAAGGTATTCCCCCAACCCCCTCGTCCGCCCAAAAATTTCCCCTTCTATTATTCAGCAGGACCTAATTGTCTTTCTTTTCTTCTTCGATAGTACGTCACGACGATACTGTATAAATCAACAACGGAATAATAATGGTGACAGTCGCTGTATTTATATGAATTTTTTTTTTTCTTCTACCCTTCATTTCTTTCTCCCAATTCTTGAAATGGCTGTACATCAAGGCGAACGACCGAGGACAAAGGCAATTGTTGGGGAGTATTACTCCGGGATATCGTCAAGAGGGGCTTCGGGGGGGGAGGAGTGGAGGGGGACCAACGATGTATTCAAAACACCATATCTGAATATCCCAATTAAATAACCGGGGTTATCTATAAATTGGCATGCAGCTATTCGTTATTTTTTTCCTATCTGTAGGAGGTAAATAACGCATCAAGTTAAGCTACAGAAGAGATGGAATCGACACCTATCACATAGGGCTACCAGCGCTTTTTCTGCAGGTAATAGTAATTATGGCCACCTGCCTCCGTGCTACCGGTACCGTGCTTGTACCACCAGTACTAGCTCTCGTACACGGTACTCGACAATATTTTGCCTAGCTTATCGGGAGGTTATTATTGCGTCTCACGTGTGTGTGTGTGTGTGTGTGTGGGCGTAGGGGGAAGGTCGAGGAAGTGTTAGTTGGTGGTACGGGATGTCAAATGTGATATGTGCCGTGCTTCCACAGCACTAGATTCTCGTGCTATGTACAGTGCCAAACAACGGTTGGCTTTTTGATGCTGCTTTGGGGAGGGGGGGGGGAGGTAGGGGATATGGCAAGTACCAATACGGGTGCAGGGCCCATAGGGGATGTTTTCGTGCAAGATGGGGATTATTCCTGTGGGAAGCTATCCCTCTCTTGCTCGAAAACATCTCCCCGGGTATGATACTTGTGGTACGTAAGTTACGGTATTGTTTTTTTTTTAAAAAAAAAGTGTTTTCTGTTCTTGTGAGGGATGTGTACACTAGTGCTTGTTTCTACACAGACCGGCAGGGATTTGGGATGTGGGTGGAGTATGATGTCAGATATCATACGGCGGGCGTTGAAGAAGTGCGTTTTGCACGGTTTATTGAGGGATTTTACAGTGCTGGTATGGTACAAGTAGAGGTTTTGTGATTCGGTGCGAGTACTACTGGAGGCATGGCTTGTCACTCGGTGCTTTATCATACCTTGAAAAACTCGAGTGGAAGGGGAAATGTGCCAGGGCGTTCTACTTGCCTCTTCCGGTAAGGGCTTATGCGTATTATTTTAGTTTTCTCTCAACTGGCGTCTGGGTTTGTGGTGTTTCCTCCTCACCCTAGCTAGGAAAGGGGGATCCCAACGTTCTATGGGGCGCCCTTTTATTCTGTTCAGGAGCTCTATTCTGCTTTGACCTTGGTCCCACTACCATTCCACTTCCTATCATTTATAAATCGCGAGTTTCACTATTTGACGTTCTTCACTATATAGATGGCACATATCATACTCTCCCTGCTGGGGCGCGATGATAGCTATCCTCGGGTAGGAGTAATGATATCACAGGAAGGTTCTGTTGATAGTCGCCCCTCGTATATCAAATGTCCGTTGGACCCTGTGTCTTCAGCAGCGCTTATGAGGCAGCAAGAAGCAAGTGCAATCTACTTGACCTAAGCAGAATTTGGGTATAAGTAGTGGACACGGAGGGGCCTTTTTTTTTTGCCGAATACAGTGAGGAGCCCCTGTGCTGGGCCGAGCATGTATGCAGAAAGGTCTCTATCCTGAACTGTTTACTCACGGATGGGTTTGACAATATGAATTTTTGTTCGGGGTGGTGGTATGATATTAGGAGCTATATTTGTAGCTGCTTCGAGACTTTCAAGTCTGCCTCGGTTTGACTTCCGGTTCCGTAGAGAGACTGTGCTGATATGAAGTGCTCAATCGTCATGGGAAAATCAGATTTTCTCATATGTACTAAATTTACTAGGGGAAGCTTTCTATGGCGTGTTGAATTCAATGTGCTTATACTGTTTTTTCATTTTTTTCATTCCTTCTTGTCTGTCATTCTATTGTTACTGAGAGAGTTGAAACAAGAGGCTTGTGAAGGTTTGGGATAAGCTCTTGTGTTGGGATGGTCCGCTCCAGAGCTCTTATCATACCTAGCAGCTGACCCAAAACACAAAACCTGTGTAGTGGTTCACCAATCTGAGTTCATAATTACGCCTTACGTATCTCATGTCATGCCCATCATCCAGCATCCAAATAGCGAAATCGGTGTGCCGCCAGCAAGCGAGGTCGACCCGGCTCAATACGCCCCCGGTCTGTCTTCCGCTACTGCTAGTGGCCCTAGCTTGTTATATGACAGAGAACCGGAGGCTAATCAGGAGCTCACTGCTCATTCCCCAACCCAAGGTATAACCCATACTAGTATTCGTAATACTCAAGGAAGAGTTTAGCTGACAGCCCCTCAACCCCAGGGGAGGGAATTCCCGGAGTCATTGGAACCGGGCCTTCGAGAGTTGAGGAGGATGGCCAGTTAGTTGAGAATATGTTGGCGCCTATTATTTATGAGGAGCCTGAGCCTATTATTTATGAGGAGCCTGGGCCTATTATTTATGAGGAGCCTGAGCCTATTATTTATGAGGAGCCTGGGCCTATTATTTATGAGGAGCCTGGGCCTATTAGTACTGCTAGGGCATCGAATATCCATTCGGACTTCCAGGAGAATCTACACTTGCAAAACGAGGATGAGAGTGGAGATCTTCAGGTGATGTGGTACGAGGGAGAGGAATATTATGAAGAAGATGCCCGTTATGGGCCAATGGATCCGTCTATGGTATGTATAATAGATCCAGCGGCGGATATCTCTCTGCAGTTGATATTAAACCATTCTAGTTCCTCGCACTCCTTCCTGAGACCTTTGCCACCACTAGCATTGGCCTTGTTGCTGGAGCCATCACTGGAGCTCAGGGGCGCCATGATGGCATGGCCCAGACCAGAGCCCAAGCCCGGGACGTGCTGTCAGACCAGAATGATGGCGACCGGCACCTCCCACTCCCAAGGCTCCCCGGCAATATTACCCCTGCGAGTGCTACCCGCTCATTCACTATTCCCGGCCGAACACGTGTGGTCCACCAATCTGTATGGTCAACCACTAGAGCCCCAACCTTCCGCAATGCTGCTGGAGAGATAGACATAAACCTCATCCCTCACGCCCCAAGAACGGACCTCCCCCCTCCTCCACCACTGGTCCCTTTAGCGAGACTGACGGAGGAGCCTCCAGCATCTTGGTTCGAGGGAATGAGCGAAGATTCCAGATGTCCTGTTTTGTTTCAACCTGACTATGTTGTTGAGTACTCTTTCCCATGTGGACATGCGCTTTGTAGGTGGTGTTATGAGCAGATTTCTCTGGTTTCGGATCGGCCGGTTTGTCCACTCTGTCGCAGGGAGATTTAGGTGGAGGTCGTGGGATTAATGGCAGAGACAAAAACAGGAGGGGGTTGGGATAGAGATGGAGGTGATTCGATCCGTATAACCTGTTTCCTCTGATTATATGAACTGAATTACATTTGTCCATGGTAATTCTTGAAGTTGAGGTCAGGATATTTGGTTTATCTAGCATTGTAGTCAGGTTAAGCTAGATACATAGTTTGATAGTGTTATAACTGGGTTAAATTATAACAAAGATGGGAATAGAAGTGTTGGAGTTCATGCAATTCAAGTTTTATTGATCAAGAGGACAATGAGAACTATTATTCTTATCGTGGAGAAAAGAAGGAAGAAGAATAATTATCTAAAAGGATGAGCGGGTGAGAAGCGGATAGAACCATCTTTGCTGATTCATTTCACCTAACAGACATAGGCTACATAGCGCAGCGGACAAAATCCAATTACGCAATCCAATCCATGATGTCATCCCCACTCCTCATATCCTCCTTCTGGTACCAAAAAACTTTTGGCCGCATTGGGCGACTTCTAACAAGAACTATTAGAAATAAATCTGCCCTGGCATGTCGCTGCTTTTGAATAAGGCATCTTCGGTCCTCGATGGAAGGCGTGAGGAACGAGCGGTGTGAACTTAGCTATGGAAGCTCAAGTGGGTTAGTACTGCATGTTCCGGACTGTAAGCTACCCAAGATTCCGTGCTATTTGGGGAATAAGATAACGAAAATCGCGGGAACTTCGGACCCCTACTCAAGCAGAGGAATAGTCTCAACTTTGGACTTTCGAATACATCCCACTGTTGATCCTAAGGGGCTATCCTAGCCTAGTGCTGAAGAGCCTAGCCGGGTTATGTTTATATCTAGAATGCCCAAGATTTCGGTTGGTCAGTCGAAATGGGCACAGCAGATGTCCCAAATTGCAAAATCTATGATACCCGTGTTGTTCCCTTTTGGTGATAGGTGGGATTACAGGGGACTCGAATCGGTGGTAAGAGCTACTAAGGACCAAAGGACTGGGGGTCTCTCCCGTCGCCTTAGACTGATGTCTTTCCAAAGGATAGAGGCTGTTACATTACGTCTTGAAATATCATCCCTTGGTCGCCCAAGCCCACCGGTGCCACACACAATCAATTAGGTAGTTGCTCAGAACATCACGGAAGTAGAATGGATAAGACAGCCAGACCCACGGGTGAGATAAGTGAGGATCTACCGATCTTTTTCCTTCCCTTTCTTTCTTCTCTACCACTACGATGACTAAACGCTCTGTCTGAGAATTTGATCGCAAATCTAATCTAATCTATCCCGCACGCCCTTACACTTACCCCAACAAGAATCTTAGCCACCAAGGCGGAAGGGAGGTAGAGCGAGGAGAGGGAGAGGAGGAGGGAGAACCGGATAGTGTGGGGGGACGAGGGACGGGAATAAGAGGATAGGGGATGTATGGTACGACTACAATATTGCAAATAGTCAGGTATCATTCGAACTTGTACACAGTATGATACCTTGAACACACCATACATCGCACCGCTGTCCGGCATTCCTAACGGAGGGAAAAGGTTATGGCCTGCTGCGCAGTCATAATTGGTGTAGTAAGTAACCTTACTTGGCCTCCCCCCTTCTTCCCCCAAACATTTGCCTCTCCTTCTCACCCAAGCACCTCAAGTGCCCGCCAACCTAGCACAAGTGGGCGAACTAAAGGTAAATGCGCTGCGGGGGCGCTGTAGTTGCTTCTATCGACAAGGCCATGGGTGCATACTATCCCTTTTATCTTGCCTCGGGTGGTGGTTCGGTTTGCGGTATTTTCTCTTAGCGGGGCCCAGAAGGGCAACTCCAATACCCCGGCACATTTATCTTGTTGTTGGAGTATCCAAGGCGGAAGCCATTTTTTGCATTCACCCTGTTTCAAACTCCTATTTCGCGCCCGGTTGCGCCCACCCTCCCCCGTGTCCCAGAGCGAAGCGTCTGGATGTATACCACCCTTGAAAGGATTTAACGAGCCGAGTGATAAACTATGACCACATTTGCCAATAGGATTCTCAGAGCACCGATCCCATTCTCTCCAATCACAATTCCAGAAAGCTCAAGAAGAGCAGGACCATCTCACCTTCAGAATTTCTGCAGCGCGCAATTCCCCTCTTTTCAAGTCACCAACTTTCAAATCAGCTAGCATATCTATTAGAGATTCTCAAGTGGTTTGGACGAACTTCGGATATAAGATAAGTCTATTTACTAACGAAACCTCACTACTCCTCCGTTTTAACAAATACTAATATCGCCACAACACCTGCTCGGCAATGCTCAAGTGTGTTAAGTGCCTCATATGCAGCTGCGCCAAACCCCCGAACGACAAATCCTCCCCCCCTCCTTCCCCCGCTGTTAGAAGGAAAATCCCTGAAAATACCGTACCCCTCAGAACTGGGACTGACCTCATCGCCAAAACCCCAGCACCCTCAACGCCCCCAGCGCCCTCAACGCCCCCAGCACCCTCAACGCCCCCAGCACCCCCAGCACCCCCAGCACCCTCAACACCCTTAGCACCCTCAGCACCACCAGCACCACCAGCACCACCAGCACCACCAGCACCCTCAGCACCCTCAGCACCCTCAGCACCCTCAGCACCCTCAACACCCCGAACGCCCCGGACACCTCGACCGCGGGTATCCCGACAGCGGGTATCCCGACAGCGAGCACCCCCCACCCACCCCCGCAGCCCTGACCCAATCCTTACCTCCCCCTCCCAGGACGAAGACGAATCGTTCAAAATACCCGGCCCAAAAACCTGGGAAATCCCCCGCGACTCGCCCGTCGCCGCCGAGAGGGCTGATGATACGGGAAAGTACATGAGGCGCTGCCCCGACTGCCTGGAGAGGAAGGGGGATATCATCTTGGGGTGCGGGCATGGGATTTGCCAGCAGTGTTTTGAAAAGGGCGAGAGGAGTGAAAGCTGTAATAGTTGCCAGATCTTGTTGGGGACAAAAGCAGTGAGCAGTTGGTAAGAGGAGGTAGGAGAGTAGTTGGGAAAGACGGTGAAGTAGTTTTGTTTAGTGGATGGGCTGTAGTGGTGGAGTGGATATGTTTTGGGGCTGAAGGGTTTCGGTAATATTGGGGGAGGGAGGATTTGAGCGGGGATGTGATAACTAGATGTGATGTTTTCGTTTTTCCTTACAAATATCTGTCGCTTTTTCCTTAAGTATTTTAATGAATGAAGGTTGGGTCTCTACGTTACGACAAAAAGAGTAACAAATTTCTAAGTTTGAGAGTCGCTTCAAGATTCCGAGGATCTCGTAGCGGGAGGCCCTGTCCATTTCCGGCCTTGTAGGGAACAGGAGAAGGATTCAGCGACAGCGAGTTAGACACAATCATCATTCTGATGCCCAAAAAGCAAAGGTTGTGCCTAGATATAGATTGCCTTATCATATGGTGTTTCAATGCTGTGCCGTAGTATTCTGGACAACCGGGGCAACCTGAATACAATATACATACCCAGGGTACGAATTATATCGATATGTCCCGGGCCGGATAATAAATGCTCCAGTCCCCGGAGACTAATTACCACTGGCGCGTCGACCGGTACCACACCCCCCCACCGCGTTCCAAGGCTTCTAGTTTGTGATCGGGTGGACAACCAGCTACCCGTAGGAGCCCGCTAAGTAGCTTGGAATCCAGATCCCCAGGATTATTCCATGCGTTAAGATTGCCAATGAAAAACTCTACACGTTACCTGCATCCAAACAGCGATGGGGCGCCGAGAGAGGGGTTATTCGTTGGCCGGTATAGTATCGGTACATGCAGATACCCAGATCGGCAGGTTTTAGAGCAGGCGGCAAGCCGGGACCCTGGGACGAAGATCTCATCTCACCCATAGCAGATGGGCTGAGGTAGGCAGGTACGGTGCCCGATAACTTCGTCTCAGCATGATCTCACACCACCGGCCGCTCCGGGAGTCAAAGGCCGATGGGTCGGCCACACGCGATGAACATTCCAACAAACACAAAGCTTTTATTTCCATTGTGTGTCTACCTGTGATGTTGAGCTTATGTAGCTCACCCCACAAATCGCGTTTCCCGGGGCAATGTATAGACCCGCCGCACTTATTAGAGTAGGGGAGTTCGGACAAGATGAAAGAAAGTCATTAAACAGGAAGATACACCACAAGTAGCTACAGCACCCATTATCAATTTATCATACTGCTAGACGCGCTTTTTTACGCCATAAAGGGGGCCCCGCCTGAGGGCAGTAGCAATACATGAGGGTATAGTACACAGAACGCCTCTGCCATGCCGCAAGGACGTTATTATCAGACAGAAAAGTACAAGGCATTAGTTTTTATAGTTAGAAACGAAAAATAAAAAGGGGAAAAAGGATAACAGGGTAAAGTTGGCCTAGATATCATCCCAGGTGGGTTTCAAAGAGCCGGCTCTCCCGGACCTCACCATATCCTCCTTAATTTCTTTAGCTTTGGTGAGGATCTCCTCCTTGGTGCGGGGGTACCCACTGCGGGAATCCAAGACGATGATCTTACCGGGTTCTAGATGGATGTTAGTGCGGCGAGTCTATATGGGGGTAGGGTAACATACCAGCTTTCTGGACCTGTGCAAGGCGTCGGAAGAGTGCTTTTAGTTCCGGGCTAGACCAAGCCCGGTCCTCGCGAACTTGCGGTGAGTCGTCATCCTCGGTTTCGTGACGACGTTTCGATCGGCGAGGGGTGTGAGACGGTCTGCTCCCGAAGCTTTCTATACGGACGACCTCAACTGGAGCATCGTCGCCGATCACCGGAGCTGTAGATTCAAGGGGCTCCGGGTCTGAGAGTGGGCTGTGGGGCGATGGGATTGCGGGAGGGGGCGGAGGCGGTCTCGCTTCGGGGGTTGGGGGAGCCCCTTGGGTGCGGTACCTGGACGGATTTGAGCGGGCGCTTCTCCTCGGTGTCTGGGAATCTGTAGGTTTCGTTTTTGCGAAGATAAGAACCTCGTTTTCTTGCACTACCAGGTTCCTATTGATGCGCCCCCAATTGATGCCATCGGGTGGTTCCTTCTCCTTGAATCCCTTTTGCTCCAACATAGTTTCAATCGTCCGGGCACTCGATGTGCCAGATACAATTCCAACATCCAGTTCTTCAAGAAGAGCTTTGACATTCCTGTGAGCATCTCTGGTTTCAGAAACTATGGTGTTAATGTTCAAAGCGAAATCTGCAAGTTCCTCTAATGTGCTATTGTCGGGGTACTCCTCTTCGCCCAACTTGCCAATGATCGCCTGCAGAATGCGGGTATACCCAGAGTGACAATCAATGCCAGTTCGAAGCTCCATCAGCAGGTCAACAGTATCCGTAGCCGCTTTGAGCTGCTCGTTGAAGGTCTGCAGCACCTCACGGGACCTATTGAGTTTTGCCTTGAAAGCGGTAACTAGGGATTCTTCGCACTGGGAATCGTCCGCTCCACTAGTCACAGACTGCGGCTGGACCTTAACCTCATTGTTTGCCCTGCTATCAGCCTCCGTGGAGAGCTGATGTCTGATTGCTTCATCCACATCCTCATTGTCGCCAGAACCAAACCCGACATCACTGCCTTCGGATTCTAAGTCTTCTGCTTCCTGCTCTTCAGTCTCATCTATCTGGGTAATTGTGCCAGTAACAACACTATTCATGAGCTCTTCCACTACATCTCCAGGACTCTCTTGTGACCCATTAGATAGCAAAGGATCACCATCCACGCCTTCAGAACCAGAGGGGGCCTGCTCTGTTCTCAGGGGCGGGAGAGTAGTACGTCTATTGGCGGGCTGTTTTTCCTTTAATTGGAGAGGGTCATGCGAAGCCGACAGGCGTGCGCCCCCTCCTTCCTCGTCTTCGCTAGGGATCCCCTCTTCAATTCTTCGTTCAGTTTCTTCCGCCAATCCCTCCTCCCTGGCCTCCGTCATAGCGAGACTTGAACGGTTTTTGTTGGCCCGGACACCCAAACGGGGCTTCCCCGCTGCTTTTTGCGCTCCACCAGCAACGTTATCTCCTAGCAGGCTTTTTCGTGTGCTTCTTCGGGATGCGGGAGCACCGGCAGGCGACCTCGTCTCATCCAGCCTCGTAACAAGTTTGGTGGCTTTTCTGGTGCTGGCGGTTTCTACGACATCGTCGCCTGGAACCTCTAGCGTAGACGCGCGCGCACGTTTGCGTGGTCTTGAGAGGGGTACTGATGATGATTTGCTGTCCTGGCGGTTGACTACTGGAATGTTAAACTCCCCGATTTCTTGCGTGGCGGCTTCTCACTCACCGAATTCTGTATGGCCAGTGGCAGCATCCTCCTCTTCTGCGACCGGGACACTTTCTTCTTCGGTTACTGGGCGACTCTTACGCTTTAGGTCGCCGGGATAAGGGAGCGATTGTAGGGGGCCCGAAGCACTATTCCTCGTTGATCTTCGCATTTTGTGATAAATCCTCAGAACAATCGGAGAGAGTGTGATGTGTAGTAGATTGGTGGGGAGGAAGTGTGTCTTGCAGGTGAATGTGGTGTGTTGGCTAGCCGAGGAATGGTTTATTATTGAAGTTGAGACGGAGTTGGAGTAAGCTCGTGGTCCGTGCGCAATGGTGTGGCCGCGCTTCAGAGCCGGTGCCTAACCCTAAACCATGGTATTCAACCTTAGCCTCATTTGGTTTGATGTATGGTTCAGGAATGGATAAGTGTCAACCTCATTGAAGGTAGTTTTGAACCCTGAATTTCATGTCCGATACTGGTCTAAAGTACATAGAAAAATCGTACAAATATTCTCAAACTAAAGAAGAAAAGAAGTATGATTTTTTTTCAATATTAGAAGTCTTGAAAAGAATAGGAATTAAGCTTTTAAAAGGCCAGGTTTAGGTGTGAGACTAGAAGGTGTGGAAGTGGGATGCAACATAAAAAAGTTGACTAAGCGACATTTTCATGCTATCATGTAGATATCACAGAAGAAGCAATCCCAAACTAAAGCTACCAAAAACAGACAGCAATCAAGTATCACAAATCAAATACCAGAATGGGTAGACTTAGTGAAAGAAAATGGCAAAGCTGTGCAGCAAGTCAAAATGCCAGCTGAGCTAAAAAGATATCTTATTACTACTAGTATTTCCAAGTCAGGCTATGAATATATCAAATACAGGCTTAGAGGAATCAGCATTTCCAGAAGTTCTGTTACCCAGTAAATCAATTCTCCAATGTCAGAAATTTATACAAGAAGGGATAGTTAACCATAGTATTATATTATCATTAGAATTGAAAAGAAAGTTAAATCAATGAAAACCAAAGTATGGGGAAGCTGTGTTGGCGAGCTGTTTGGAGACGGAAAAGGTGGGCTAAAACACAGCAGGCCTCAAGACAACTGATCAGTTAAGAGAATATAGAGAAAGAGGAAACAGCTACTATACTCAATCAAGAAGAAGAATTAGTAGTCAAGAAAGAAGCTAGCCTCAAAGAGGATACTTCAATACTGGAAGTAGAGAAGATAGTTGGTAATAAAGGAGACAAGGAGGTGGAAGATGGTGAAACTATATGGGATAGTAAGAGTGGTTTGGTAGAAGCAATTCAGCTCTAGCCAGTATTATTAAAATATCATTCTACAAGGTTCAAGCATCAAATTCTAATAAAAAGTATATATATTTTATATTGTCTAATAATAATTTGTTAAAGCTTATTATTGGTTTAAGAATTAATAATATGTGAAGGCTTCTGAACTCAAAAAGACAGAAGCCAAAGGGACAAGTCCTTTAGCATTATATACAAGTCCTTGAGTTTCTCCATTTTTAGTAATTTAGATTACAGAAATTATTTTAGAAAAGAAGCTACAAGAAAGTTACTACATTGATCACTGTGACTACAGGTCATAGTAAGCAAGTACAAAATCATATTATCCTGAATAAAAAGAGCTGGATTAAGATACATACTCTACTATGTACAAGTCAGAGAAAATCTTCAATGCTGTATTAGTTGTTAAATGATAAGAGAACTTGATTGGCACTTTATAAATAAATTGCCAGTACTGGAGAGAGGATCATAGGACAGGGCCTGGCTTATGCTATATTAACTTGAAGCTATTGGCAGACTGGAATTCTTCCCTTTGAGAACCAACCTGAATTGAAAAGCCCACCCCAACCATTTATATTTAAGGTAAAAGCTTAGCTTATGGAACTTGCAAAAGAGAGAAAGAAAATTCAAAGTACTTTAAGTAGTTGAACTGCAATAAAGTAGCTGCAGGAAATAGGATACCAATATTAAGATATATGAAAGGAAGTCTATAAAGACGGATATGAGTGACCTGATGTTGTTATATATAGGCAGCAAAAGGTTCTTCCTGCTTTGAAGTTGTTAGAAGATTATATAGTTTTTTTTGAAACTTGTTTAAAGTGATGCAGAAGAGTCTCTCTGCATGGTTTATCCAAATGATCTGCCTACTAGAGTACAACCTATTATTCTAATAGTATAATATGATGAATTAATATTCAATACAAACAATAGTCATCTCAAGGTTTAGGTTAAAGCTGATAATATTTCTATCTGAAAGAAATCACATTGGCAAGGAATTATGATTTCAGACTTCCTTATATTAGATGCCAGTGGAAGATTACAAGTTCCTGAGTGTACAGAAATACTAACAATAGCAGAATATAAATTATATCACCCAATCCAAAAGCAACTCTATTCTTGTTATACTACTCATTCAACTGAATATAGTGGTGTGTCATAGCCACCCAGCTATAGAGAAGGATTGAGTATCAAATATTTGGTTACATATATCAGGTATGGTTTTCTTGGTTGCAGAGTAGGATTTCCTTTGTATTGTGATTGGAATATATTGCTACACAATGGAACTTGATAGAATCGGATGGAAGAATCGTGGCTGCATGCAACGCCAAGAACTTTCTTTTGTATTAGTGATCAAAGAGGATTTCTTTGGTATATAAGAAAATATACTCATGCTAAGGTTCCAGCTAGGACACTGCAACCTCTGAAAATTTGCTAGCTCAAGTTTCGGGGGCACTCATCCTGAGTACCCGACAGCTCAGTGTCAATTTGCAGCTCAATATTAATTTGTGGCTCAATACGATTTTGTGCCTCAATGTCACTTTGTGGCTCAATACAATTTTGCAGCTTATTATCACTTTGTGGTTCCATACAATTTTGTAGCTCATAGTAGTAACTTCTAATATTAATATTAGTTAATAGCTAAATACAATTATGCGGCTTAATATTATTGTAGGACTTTATAAAAGATCAAAGCATAAGCTATTTAAATAGTTCTATATAGTTTCTCTTCCAAAATCTAAATCTATTGCCTTATATTCCTCTCATACCATAATCAGTTATGGCATTTTTATCTGCTATCATTCTTCTAAGCCAATGTATCGAGTCATACAAAGATATTGAGGTACACATTCAGGCAGCAATTACTTACCTTAAAGAGACAGGAAACAATATGCCCAATATTTCAGCAATTGCCCGCAAGTTTGAAATTCCTGAAAGATGATTATGTAAATACTAGCAAGGCCAGCAGGCAAAAACAGAATGACCAGGAGTGAACTGAAAGCTGTCAGAAAACTAGGAACTAGCTGTTTGTCAATACATGGAGCGCTTAGACACTATTGGTACTAGTGCACGTTTGCAAATGGTTACTGGATGTGCTAATACTACTCTTCAAAATGCTTACACTGGGCTAGTTCCCTTATAAACTGTTAGCAAGCATTGGAGCATATGATTTCTGAGCCACCATTCAGAATTCTTTATTCGAAAACAGTGTACACTTGATATTGATCGTAGAAATATACACTACCTTGACAACATATGAGAATAGTTTGAGAAGTACAATAGAGTTATTGTTAGGGGGTAGGTAACTCTAAGGTCAAGTGAGTATACACTAGGCCCTGTAATCTTCTGTCTCGGAGATAGTCAAGAAGGCTCGTAAAGATAGAAGTAAAGTAGAACGAATATATTGATAAGATCTCTTCTCCGGTCGCTGATGATAGACTTAAAGCTAGGGATTTTTTTTTTTTTTTGTTTAACTCATATATTCTTTGTTAAGGTACAAGAACCTGCATGGAGCGCTAGCTATGGCAAAAACAAAACCTTAATATCAAAAAAATACAAACGGCAATGAAATATCTCTCCACCAGCAATCCCCACCTGTGAGTAATACAACCCACTGCGCCCACCAGGGCGGCTAATCGCAAAAGGAAAGACAAGTCTCCCTCCGCATGAAAGAAACATAAAGCAAGGAAAGTCAAATAAAGTCAGGAAAGACATCAAAGGAAAATATCACTTCAATCCGAAACAGGGTTGGTGCCGGGCGACGCCTGGCCCCCGCCCATGGCGGGGGGAAAGTTGGTTCTGGTATCGGAAATGTATCGTGCGAGACCCCATAGGAGGTCCTTATCCGCCCACAGGGGAGCCTCATGGCCTACGGAGTCTACTCCCGGGATATGGAGTAGCCTCGAGGGGGCCTTTGAGGGGCAGGAGAGGACAGCATGTTGCATAGTCTCTGGCGACTTAAAGCTAGGGAGGCACCTCGATATTTATATTCTGTGTCTGGGTGGTCGCGGCCTACATCCAATCCCTTACTGACTATGTACCTGCCGTACTAACGCTTCAGTGTCCTTGGAGTGCGAACTCCGTTTGACCCTGAAAACTAACTTCCCCGCTCTCTTCCTGAGTGGAGTGATCAGCTCCGTCAAAGGACTTATCAATGACTCTTCTATGTGCATAGCTTAGAGTGCATGACGAAGATAACTAACTCAACCAGTCAGTTGTTATTAACCAATCGTAACTAGGTCTTCCGGATGACTCTAGCTTACGCGAGCTGAAGGGACATGCATATTACTTCTTGTAATTGCATATAGACTTGCAGAGGTCGTAGTTCAATAACTAACTGACCAATCTGAACCAACTAAGTCTTATCTTATAGAGCGGAGCTCCTTCTATGTTATCCAGCGAAAACCTCTCGGTCGCATGCCTCGTATCTCCGCGGAGCGGGCTACATAGATACCTTGTCATATCGTGCGCTAATATCTTAGCGCTATGAATACTACGGCGGGGCCCGGAGTCGAACACGTGACCTTATGCATTTAGTCACGTGTCGCACCAATTACGCTTCTATGTGTAACAGTTATTCAGAAATATACGATTCTACCTGCTAATACTTACAACTTCGATGAGACTGGCTTCCATATTGGAATTGGTCAGGACCAGTAGATTATCACAAGAGATCCTGATCAGTAATCATATATAGTTAGCTCAAGAAATCATGAACTAGTAACTGTTTGTGAAACCATTAGTAGTAGTAGTATTGTTTTACTACCAATGATTATTGTTCCTAGTATTATTCATCAGGAACCATGGTATACTATAACTTCTATACCCGATAACTGCTTGGTTGGAACCTCAGATACTGGATACAATACTGATAATCTTACGTTAGAATAGTTGCAACATTTGGATTGATTTTCCACAACACACATGACTGTTACCTATCGACTTCTCATTCTTGATGGCTTTGGGTCATATTGTACTCGGCAGTTTCTTGACTACTGTGACCAGCGTTGGATTATTGTCTTCTGTCTTCCACTGTAACGACCAAACGATATAGAGCTATGGTAACCCACGTTTATGCCCATACATAAGACCAAGAGGTCAGATGGTAGACGAGGCGGGTATGCAGACGCATATCCAGGAGATATCTGATGGTCCGGAAATCTCTAAGAACAGAAGGTACTTAAGGAATAGGTGTACCAAAGTAGTAGTCATAACGTGACAATATCCGCTCTAGCCTATGGATAGGTCAGAAGGCCGGGTAAGTTTACCCTGCCTAAGGAGGTCACGTTACCCTACCATGGAGACTGGTTTCGTGTCACCAGGGACATACTTACCCTACCTTTGGGACACTATTACCCTACCTTCCGTCGGAAATGTTCTCGGAGGAATTTCGGGAAAAGTTAGGATTGTTTGTTACGCAATGACGATCGACGGGTATTTGATTGCACTTTGATCGGAAGACTACGGGAGGAGCTATAGTGCTCCGAACAAGCCGTAACTTGGTAGAATTATTCCTAACAGGTACCTGCGGCCCCAGGGTTTGCCCCGGGCATCATGGGCCAAAATGGGTGGAGTTGCCGTTATGCTAGTTAAATGGAATCTATGAAGACAAGTCCATAACACTGTATGCGTCGTCGCTGTCTGTCCGACCACAAGCTGTTCGCAGGATATATAAGGGGGCCAAGGTGAGAAGGTCAGGTACCTTCTCCAAAAAGAACGGAGTAAAACGGACCAAAACTGACGGAGTTAGCGTGAGCTATCCGGAAGGGTCCCCAGAGTAGTCCCGGGTAGTGCCGGAGACATCTGGGAAGGTTTTACGCCAATCAAGCCTACAAGTGCCCCTTTGCCGTAGGCTCTTTATGGGTTGTTTAAGACTCTAATAGCATGACTCTTATCACGATGAGTGGTGTGCCGGGGGTAAGAGACCATGGGTAGCGCCTATGGGTCTCGCCGTCGACACAGCTCTTCGGGGGAGCGTCGTAGACCCCCTAAGTTCACAATCAGGAAAGATAGAGCTTAGCCGGAAGACAGCTGATGTCTACGAGTGCTTGCATAGGTCATAGCATATGGGAAGAGAGTCATTTAGTTAGCTTTCCTAAGGGTCTCGACAGTTAGCCACTGACGAGACACCGATGTGCAGAGGTTTTCACTCCGGCAGGTGTATTGGTAAACACCTCGCAGGAACTGATGTGCATATGGGAGATTTCTGCTAGAGTGCGCTGACACCTATAGCCCTTCGGGAACACGGTAATGGTGCCGGGGCAACCCTTACAGAGAAGGGCATACTCACATTGGTCGGGGTAACCTGATGGGGGAGTTTTTGGTATAAGTCTGACTACTTAAAGATTATACGAGAACTCTCCTACCCCGACACAATCAACATCCTCTCGAGAGACTTTAATTGAGATAAGCCTGAGCTTAACGATATTAAGTTTTACCGTTTACTTTTATTCTTTACACTTTTGCAAGAGCTGAGTTCGAGAGATTTGAAGTTTGGTGCGGTCGCATCCTTGGGAGCCATCTACCTGAGGGAGCCCCCATTACATCCACAGCATACGAGCCACCTCCTACAACCATTAGATGTGGTTGTATTTCAACCCTATAAGCATTACCATACTGAAGTAGTAGAAGTAGCAACTCAGTCTGGTTGTAGAGATTTTGATAAATGTGAATTTTTAGACAAAATTCACTCCATCCAAGAGCAAACATTCAAATCATCCACCATCTGATTCGCATTTCGTTCCTCTGGTCTCATTTCCTACAATATTGAAGTTATAATCTGCAAGTTACGTAAAGCCCCAATTTCTACCAAACAATCAACTATTGAACCATCAGCAAACGAATTATCTTCTGATATTCGTCTGATGATTATGAGCCTAAAGCATACTGGAGATAATCTATAAAGAGACATGGGTGATTTATCACTCACCTTTCAGTATAAGTTGAAGAAAGTCCTCCGGGGTGAATTAGTCCAAGCACAATCTGGTGCTTTAGTGATGAAACACATAGAAGATAAACATACAGGCTGTGGAGCAGGCTAGAAATGCCTGGCATAGAGTACAGAGCTGAAGACAAGTATAAAAAAGAGATGTCCTGTATACTTCTGAAGTACGATAAATAGTAAAAAGAAGAGAGAATGCGGAGGTTGAAAAGGTAGAAATGCGATTATGTTGTGCACAAAATTTTAAAAAACGGGCTCAAAAAGCTGAGCATAAGGTATTTCTGACTGAGTTGAAAACAGAGGTAAAGCAGAGAAATCTGGATTGAACTTATAAAAAAAAGCTATCTGAAATGATAATTCTAGGTATTAAATGTCAAGTGAAACTGGGAAAAATAAATATAAAATAGAATATCATATATACAAAAACTTACAATAAAACTTATATTATACTCTATTAAAATACACATAATCTTAATTTAAACATGTTTTTATTAGAACCTACACTTGGGCACTCAATATCAAATTTTTTTTTTTTGGCCTAGAAAGCTTTATAGATAGGTTGAGTATATATTCATCAGTTCAAAAAATATTCATGAGTCTTATATACTGTAATTTGACGCTTCTAAACCAAAAAATGTGAAAAATACCGAAATGC
>LN890992.1:72162-95157 GCA_900010015.1 Tuber aestivum | reverse complement strand
AGAAAGCTTTATAGATAGGTTGAGTATATATTCATCAGTTCAAAAAATATTCATGAGTCTTATATACTGTAATTTGACGCTTCTAAACCAAAAATGTGAAAAATACCGAAATGCATTTTTTGTACTAAAAATGTCTGGTACTTTCTGAGCATCAGTAGCACCAAATCCCATCTCAATTGGATAACTGCTTCTTGTCGTATTTCAAATTAAAGTTGTTGTATTTTTTTCTATAAAGGTTTGTTACACAAACCACCTCATAAAACAATACTAAAAATGAAACCCCTAAAGCCTAAAATTTACAAAATCTTGACAATAATAGATTGTCTAAAGAAATAACAATATTATATAGCTATAGTATAATGTTATTGAGTAAGTTCTAGGATATTGCTATATCAAAACATTACATAGATTTATAGTTAGAGTTAAATTTTTTACATAGAAATATTTGCCATTTCATTCTGATATTTTCTATGTATTTAAAATACTTTTAAATACTTTTCTGATAAAGTAGTAGTATGTTAAAGTTGTAGGAAAACTAAAACTTGATTTCCTTAGAATTATGTTTTCTGGTTGCCATACTTCAAATGTGTTTTTCTCATCTTGGTAAAAAAAGCCCAAGTGTAGGTTCTAAAAAAAAATACATTTATTTAATCTTGAAGCTTGAAGTAAGTACTAGTAGTAAAATTGTATTGAGTTACAAATTAAGGTTAAGCGACTAAGTAACATTAAGCTACAATGTGATATTGAGCCACAAAATTGTATTGAGTTACAAATTGACATTGAGCTACAAATTAATATTGAGCTATTAGGCACTCAGGATAAGTGCCTCCGAAAACTGAGCCAGGGAATTTTTGGGGGTTGCAGTGTCCTAGCTGTAACCTTGGCACAAGTACTACCTTATATTTTACTTTCTTCTTATAATCTGGTAATCTCCTTCGGATACCTATATCTAGGAATTACACCTCTCTTCTACTTCATGTTTTCTTGAATCCATGAACCCTGACCCTGAGCCTCTAAACCTCGAACCTCATACAACTCGCTTTGGTTGTACGCCTGCACCAGGACCTCGCCTCCGAACTCCTGCCTGCTCCAATCATGGTGTGCCTTGGGCTACCCAACCCTCAGACCCTGCCTGTTATACAAGATTGCATCTACCAGGACCCAACCTACATCAAATTATGTCCTACCTCCCAAAAAACTTCACCCGCTCTCTTTGTATCCTCAGAGCCTTAGGCAATAAAAAAACGACATCCAACACCTGACTCCTGACCAGCTCCGAACCCAGTTCACCCTCAGCAGGAACCTGGCCAACCAGATACTAAATACATCCATTCCCTCTCTCAGAAACCTAACACCTATGCCACCTGAACAGACCCTCCAGTACAAGCAGTTGCAACAACACTGCAATGTCCTGATTCAAGCGAGAGATGAGGCCTGAACTGAGGACCAAGGAATAGAAGTACGCCTTGTTATCATCAAAGCCAGCCTTATCCAGGCTAATGCTACCATCATGTCTTTGAATCCTGCCCTTGCCCTTATGCCCACTGTCATAGCAGCCCCTGCTGATGGCAACAAACAAGTCTCAATCCCTGACCCAGAACAGTTTGATGGTACTACCTTCAATCTCTACTCTATTGCCATCCAACTAAGAATAAAACTCCAGGATAATAGTTACTGGTTCAACAATGAACAACACCACCTTACCTATGCTATTAGCCTCCTCTGTGAACATGCCTTCATGCAGATTCAACTTGAATAACTTATTAGACTGTTGGTGATTATGTCCCAACACTTTCTATCCACATTTGAGATGGTCAATCTCACTTAGCCTGTAGCTCTATGGTTACCTATCCAATTGACTCTATTCTACTTTTCAGACATGTATTGAGGTCCCCTCCTATATATCCTGCCAACAACCTTCGGTTGGATGGATGGCTATAATGTATACTGTATTATAAACATGTTTCATTGTAACTGACTTATATTGTTAGGATGCTAAAGTTCAGCGATACTATTATTGTGTATGGGCCCAACGGTGGGGCTAAAGGGGTGTATTGGCCATGGAACATTTGTGGTTTTCAGGATGTCTGTGCATGGAGAAGGTCTGTGCGTTCATATGTGTAACAGGTAGGAGATAGGAGTATATGTGAAATTTTAAAGTATAGTAGAAACATTTGATAGACTGAAGAGCTATTATTAAAACAGCTTAAGGAGGAAGTAATACTAGTATTTGAAAAGATATCCTTAGGATGTTAAGGCTTGTTTGCTTTTGATAATGCAAAGATTCACCTGAAGTATGCTAGTGATACTCTTTAGGTTAGTAATATAAATCTAATACCTGGTAGGAGAAATATGGTACTTATACATGACAGATGTTTTCTTAATCCATAGAACCTAGTAATGACAATTTACTAACAATCAATGATGTTGTCTGATTGTTATCTAAAAGAATTATAGCTAGTTTTACAAGAAAGTGGTTGGTAGTTAAAAGACTATAAGTTACTCATACAATATTCTCTTCCTTGAAAGCTTTGAGAGAAAGAAAGCTGAATCCAAAATACAAGTACTATGCTACTAATGCAAGCTATTCTGTATGAGCTTTATTATGGTTGGTGAAATTCAAAATTTATACCAGGCTGAAGTTTGAGTATTACATAGCTGAACAGGCAAAAATGCCCAGATTGAGCTATCCTACAAAAAAACAATGTTACATAATATTATGTTGAGAAAATAGAATAATATTATAATAATAATATTGATTACAACTAAGATAGAAAAAACTAATGGTCTTGACAGTTTCAATATGGCTTTATGTAATACATCAGAAACTCTTTCATATAAATTATATTATTTCAAATCATTATACCTCCATATAGAGGTGAGAAATAAATACAAAAAAACTAGTACATAATTGTCCTTAACAATTCCTACATGGTAGTAGTTCTTTTAAATTTTTGCTACTATCTAGTTATTTGTTATTGTTATAATAGAGTAAAAATAGGTAAAATCCTAGTATACATTTTGGATTACATCAACTATAGTACTATTAGTACAAGTGCCACTGAAAAAGTGAGTGCATACAAGTCTTGGCACTCCCTCAAAAAGACTGTTACTATTATGAAAATAAAACTTTATATAAAAACTAATAGCCTACTCTGATCTAAAGCAAGAGATATGAAATAAAGTAAAATAAAAAAAATTTACTATCCAGAATAATCTCTGTGATAATGGATTATCTGAGGTTCTTAGATTGGCATGGACTCAATAAACCTATCTATTTTTTCTCACTCAATTATATTTTATTCTTCCTGTACTGTATACACCAGTCTAGAAATACCTCTAAGTTGTCACCAAGGTGTTCAGAATTAAATTTTTGGCTAGCATATTAGAATCAACCAGGCATTCTGAATGGAGTTCAAATGAGGGCTATAGCCAGGCCAGTCTGAGTATATGATACTATTACTTAACTTAAACTGATAACTATATACAAAAATGTGAATCTTAGAACTATTCTCAACTAGTAAGAACCCTTCAGCAGATCCTAAGCTCTGGCCTCTTTCTATAAAGGAAGAAATCCTGGCCTCAAGACCTCTTCATAGTATTGCTCAGAATCTATCTCACTATAGTCATTTGGATATTGATACTCTTCTGGAAAAGTTTCTGGTGAATATGAATAAGTTGACTCCACAAGCTATAGCTTATAGTAGCTCAGAATATTATAAATACCTTTTCCTTTTTGCAGGTTGCCTGAAGGTAGTGATCTTGATACTCAGTTTCTGGCTTCCACCAGACCCTCTTATAGTCTTCATTTACTTCAATCCTAATCTTTGTCTTATCAGAATAGAACTTCTAGTACTAGTTCTCTATTGTCCAATGCTATCTTTACTCATATTATATCAACCTCTTCTGCTTACCCTCTTATATTCAAAATAGGTTTGTGATATGAAATTTATAGGTGGAAGTCCAATTTGTCAAAAGTCTTTTGAATGGTTTTTAAATAATATTTTAGCTAAGACTCATTTGTGATTTTAACTAAAGATACTTAAGAGCTACTCTTAGTAGTTCTATTTAGCCTTTTAAGCAATCTAGAGCCAATTTTATAGGGTCTTCCTAAATGGATACCATTTTTTACTGTTCTTATCGCTTTTTCTCTACAAATGATTTTGTCCACTACTGATGCTGAGGTTATTATATAGTCAGCTATCATACAATATGAATAACACTCAGCCTGGTACTGGATAACCTCTACTAGTATACATCCTAATTTTATACTCTCTTACCTCTTTCCATCTTTATTTCATGGTATTTGATTACTACATAGAGGATTGCTATAGTAGGATGGTTGTTGTATTGGAGCTGAGCATATGCACTTACTTTTGTAGTAGTTCATGTAATTCAGGCAGACTTTTAAGTATAGAAATGTGAATTACAGGAAACCTTTAAGTTGACAAAAGTGGGATATGAGATAATATTTTATCCTGTGTTTCATTCTGATTTAAATTTTATTAAATACTTTTAAAGGTATGCAAGGGTACATACAAAAAGAGATTGTAAGTATATATTTTTCTCTCTACTTTGGACCATACCTGTGACATTAGCCCAAATACTAAATATACTTATATGGAAGTACTACTAGAGAACTCTCCATATCATGGATACATACAGAAATTATATTGCTTATACTAGTAGTTCAAATAACTTCAAGCAACATATATATATAAGATATTCATTATATTGACATATAGCAGAATCTGCAATTCATGTAGAGTAGTCTGACTCAGATATCATACTAGAATGATACCTTGTTATTATAATATCAATAACCTACTTGAATGAATAAGTAGTTTCAGAACTTGAATTTAAGTAAGATTTTATGAATTCAAAGATTAGGGTTTTAGATTTAATAAGGAAGAGTATATAGCATATTTCAGAGGTATTAGTATAGTTACCATGGCAGAAGAAAATTGTTATACTTTTAATGAAAACTGGTTTAGTGAATAGCCTTCTGGAACTATACCATATTAACTTGAGTAAGAGAATAACATACTAGTAGATTAATTTAGAGTATAGCAGGGATTATGCAAGTTGAACCTTACTAAAAGTGATAGAATTTGGGGCTGAGGTCATATAAGTTCAATTTCAAGTATGATAATTAACATAACTAAGAGGATAAATTGATACTATATAGAAGAAGTATATAGTTAACAGAATAGTAAAGTGGTTAAGAAACATGGCTTCCTCTTATGATCTTGTTATATCTGTTGATTCAGAGACCTTTTATGGTCTACAAAAGAAAAAGCACCCAGGACCTAAATAAATTATAATTGTACTAAGACTACTTACCTTTCCTCATGTAGTATCAGCAACAAAAAGACATTATACTGCTCAATACAAGCTGTGGGTTCTCTCTTACCTTCTCCATATGATAGTATCAATTGGGCCGACCCTTATACATCATGTTACAGCTACTGAAACAGCCTACCAGTTTAAAATTCCTGCTTCTAATATTGCCTAATAGAAGAAGCAGGAAAATATCCTCCTCAAATTCCTTTCAACTCAATATCAGAATCAGACCGTACAATACAAGTGGCCAAAAATAGAGAGACCACTTTACAAAGGCTTTTTAGAGTAGAGGAATATGGGAAAAATTGTCTGCCATGGATGGTTTTGAATAGCATCAAAGTTACTAATATTAAAGTACTATCTTGGTAAAGTATTCTGCTTCTCTGATGGCTGGTTTAATGGTAAATCTCTCTCTATTCTCTAATTTACTTTTGCCTAAATTAAGTTCTCATATAATCAGTATTGAATCTTGTAAAAAAAAAAAAAAAAATTGTTTTTATTCATTATCTATTATATCTTATTTTACACTCGAGTATGTATATAATACTAATAAACAAAATATTAATAAATTAAATAGGTTTTCTAAGATGGTATAATATTTCACTTAGAGTGAGTACCAATAAGGCAAGTAAGGTACTAGCAGACTCATATAAGTCAAGATTACTATAAGTACAGCCTGAGTACAATCAGTGTAATTCTCAATTATATCTTGACAATGAGAGAGGGCTCTGAGACTTAATAGTCACGGTAGAGGTAGGGAAATACAATCTTGTAGCAATTTGCAATATAAATCAAACTCCTCTGCCATTTGAGTTTCTTTTAGAATAGACATATAAGTCCTTAGGCTTAAAAACAGTTTGGGTTAAGGAAGCTACAAGTGGTTGGAATAAGAAACAAGCTACTCTTCAGCTTACTGTTTTTGCAGATGCTGTAATGCATGTCCAACCACTTATTTCTTTTAGAGGAAAAGGTATTAGAACTAGTATTTTATGAGAATTATAGCTTTATGACTCCCGAGTGAGAGTAAAGTTTAATCCTACAGCCTATACCAATTCAGTAAATATGGAGGAATGGATTGAGAAACAACTAGTACCTGCATTGAATGGAAAACCAGTATTACTCACTCTGGATCTCTTTAGTAGTCATAAAACAGATAATATTTTTGGATGCACTCAAGGCATATGATATTACTATATCTATTATACCTGCTAGATGTACAAGTATTGTACAACCATTAGATATGTCAATAAACTATTCTTTTAAAGATATTTTAAAGGTATTTCCTTTTTTTATTATTAAAATTAATTTTATTAATTATTAATACAATACTACATATTAAAAGAAAATAATTGAACAAAAGGAAATTGAATTAGAGAAAATGGACATAAAAGAAAGGCCAGGAGAAAGAAAAGTAGGACAATGACATGTAATAATTACTTGGATAGTTGGGGAAGCCTGGAAATGGTTTTGCATTAGTTAAAAAGAAGTTATCACATAATCTTTTTGCACTGCTGGTCTTTCCTTACCTATCGATAGATATTGTGACACTGAACTGTCCTTAAAGAGTATTGATATAGAGAGGTTAGTGGAGGACTTAAAGGACTGGAGTATTGGAGGATTGGAGCAACCAATATTAGATGCTGATTCTGATAGGGAGGAATTATTACCTCTACAGGAAGATGAGAACAATTTTACTTCTTATGATGCCGGACCATTGTGGGCAGATTTGGAAGTGTTAGAGTAGATTTTTTATTTTTTATTTTTTTGTCCCTAATTCCTTCTTATGCCGTGGGCCATTTTTTTGATACTGCACTGACCTCATATTGTATTGTGACACTTGTGTGCCTTGGTTTCACCTTAATTTAACCTACTAGTGTGTTGTTCTCTTACTCGAGTTAATACGGTACATATTAGATTGACGAGATGCACTGTCCCGATCAGGATCACGAGCGGAGAAATCAACAAAGACCGGGAGACCAGAAAAGATAGGAGGACCGGAAGAAATGGGTGGAGTTTGTGGGAGGATCGGCAGCGCACCTACGGCCCTCCTTGTTAAACTTGTTTTTTTGTTCTTTATGCCTGGTAGGCGGATGGGTCCTTGAATATCTCTACCGTCACGAAGTGTGCGGGAACGTTTGGGATAGGTACGGAGAGTTCTCTGTCGCTACACATGGGTATCTATCTATAGAATAGGTTTCGCATCCTATAGCTAGTTAGGTTGGCCCTGGATAAGAAGGAATAGGATATCCACATCTCCCGGCCATTATTCACTTTTACCCATCGCGCAATGGCCTGCTTATGAGCTTGAGTCGTGGGATTAGCATTGTAAACTATCCCTTGTTACTTGGGATGTACGGCCACTCCCGCAAAGTTCTCGAACCCCCTTGTGCCCCGAGAGCAACACATATTGACCGCGGGACAACAAGAGCCGATTAGATAACTACTTTCTGATATCCCTCTAGTGGCATTGAATACCTTCATCACAATCTGTTTTACAGAATAGTGGAAGGAGAGAGATGGCGACGCATATCCAAGGTCTTGTAGTACTTGGAAGGGTATGGGAGCTTTGCGGACACATGTGTCCTGTATGGGTATTCCGCTCGTATAAGTTGTGGGGAACTGGGGAAGTGATAGTGAAAAATTATAAATGTTATTAGCCATTTACACTATGATATCCCTACACGCCAGCTTCGAATTAACATGACTTATGCGTGACTGGTGACCGTACCGGTGTCCCGACTCTAACAGGATATCCATAAACGCCAGAATAGTATAAAGTAACTAAACAATCTATTGACCCCAACTTTTTTTTCTTTTTTCTATCATTCCATAACCCGGGCACCAAAAAAAAAAAAAAGGAAAACCGGGCACTTTCATATGCCAGATTATATTTTACGCAGCACCTGGGATGAGTGCATATTCGAAGCCGCCACTCCTTTCAAACTCTGCCATATCTAATGCTACCACGGCACTATCCCTGACTACTTCTTCACCGTCTTTAGCATACTCCTTTAATAGTGAATCGACACCTTCGTCCGCTATACTCCCTAGCGCTTCGACAGCTTCATGCCTGACCATTGGGGCTTCTCCTTTATCCCCAGCAACTTTGATCAGGGCTGGGATGCTATGCGGATCCGATAATTGGCCGAAAACGAATGCGATCTATTACACGACATCAATTTGACTGATCATAAGAGAACAGATAAGAAGAGCGGAGTAGAAGTGACAAACCTCGTGTCTAAACAGAGCACTCGGATCCTCAAATCCGCTCGCCAGTGCATCAATAGCCTCATTGGTCCCAATATCCCTCAGCCGGAACATCGCTCTGTATCGCTCGAAAAGGTTCGTCCCCTGGTCATTCAATATCCTTCGCAATTCCTCCACGTTCCCACCCTTGGCCGGTGGCGCTGGATCGACTACGCCCACGAATAAACCCCCTTCCCGATCGCTACCGTTCTTACTATTCTCCTCCAAGTCCTTCTGCGACGCTGCCCAGTTAATCCTCGCGATTGCAAGTTCGCAGGTCTGCCGTACCACCTCCTCCGAATCATTTAAGTATTCTTTCAGAAGTGGGAGTGACTCGGCATGTGCAAGGGCTCCCAGGGCTTCAGCCGCTTCATGCCGGACCATTGAGTCTTCGGATTTGGTGATTAAGATAGATTGTAGAAATTGTGCAGCGTAAGAGTTTGCGGATTGGCCGAGGCAGTAGGCGAGCTCATGTTTAAGGAGGGCTTGGGGGTTTGGAAAGTCAGCATTAAAGGAGAGTAAGGATAGAAGCGAAGAAGGGAGAGAGAACCGGATTTGCTGCTGAAGGCGTTTGCGATTGCCTCTATTGCTGGTTTGCTACCGTTGCGGGCGAGGTGCTTGAGTGAGAAGAGGGCACGGAATCGAAGTGCAAGATTTTCCTGTTTGTCATCACCGAGGACTTCGCGGAGGGCAGGGACAGGATCTATGTCGGTCATTCTGTGGATTAATTTCCAGGGGTGTTTGTTGGGAATTTGGAAGAGGAATGCTAGTTTGAGATGGGCAGATGTGAGCGCTGGAAGAACATTGGGAAAAAGGCGCGGGGCTCGGAGCCAAATAACCCCACCATCTGATTACGAGACATTGTACTCGTATAGTACCCCGATAATCGTGCTGGGGACTTACGGGGGGCATTCTGCGCCAAGACACTGCATCGAGGCCCAAGGGAAAAGTTCTAGCAAATGTGTCCACAACAAGAACCAAGAAAGCCCAATGGATGGATAGGCTATTAAATTAATCGGTCCAATCGGAGGTGGGAACACAACTTTTTGAGATTCAATTCAATTTCAAGCTAGATGTCACCCTGAGCTCCAACTATCCCATTATTTCGTTTACAGAATAATAATAATAATAAAAATAATAAGGACAATAATCTCCAGCCTTCCAAGCAATCTAAAGACCCAGGGAGTGGAGAAACAAATGCTTAAACAACTCTTTTGACCTACTAAATCATCAGCATGATTCTTCCCCCCAAGCTATTACATGAAAGCACCAGAGCCTACCTCGAAAAACCGCTTCAGGTACCACACTTGGAAAACACCATTTGCGCCAACAACACCCAACTGGAAAATACTCCACCACTTAACTCTCGAGTTCGTGCTTTCAGCAGTGTTTCTGTGCACGCGTTCCCGGACAACAATATATTCCTGCTCATCCTTGACCTGGTTCAACATCTCTCCCAAACTCCTAACCTCGCGTTCTAGGGGATCCGAAGATTCGGGCTCCTCCGGTACGTAGACGATGCCGTGAACGTTGAATGAAACCTCCTTTGAACCGACGCTGCTGTTCTCATTGGAGAAGCAGTAGGTGTATCTACCGTCAACTTGTGCCTCGAATGAATGGTCACCGGACGAGACAGCATGCTCGCTGACTTTCAGAGTACCGGAGGGTTCTTGAATCTATTGATTTGATTAGCCCCTACCGCTCCCGTGAACCCGCCATAGTAAATGGGAAAGGGGGGGCAATACTCCGCTTCCCCTTTCCTTCCGGATCAAACTGTGGGAAGAGGCAAACTCACCCAGAAATCAATATCCAAATTTCCAGCTCCGCCAAACTCCCGATCACCGACCTGAAAGGTTACGGTCATCCGGTCGTCTCGGTGTAGTGCCTCATGAAAGCATTCTCTACTGTGGGCATGCAGCTGGATGTTGTGTGCAGTAACCGTTACGGCCGAAGCTAGGATTGATACCAAGGTGGAGGTGGCCAAACGCATCGCAATGGTATTAGGTTGTAGTACGCAGTGTTGACTGAGGATGAAGGTGGATGTTCACAGGTCGGAAAATGAGAATGACAGGTGGAATCGAGAGGCTTGGCGAGAGTGGAAAGGGGTTAAGTGCATGAGAGATGGAGTATAAACATACATAGGGTTTAGGGCTAAATCCTTGGCTTGGCACCACAGGTGTCAAGGGTATGGCACTGGTAGCATGTGCTGTAGCTGTATTGCTCAACACCATCTTCGTATTATACATACGTACGGCTATTCACAGCTGCGGCACCTGTTTCCACCAGAGGTATTTCATGGGAAGCCTGGGGAGCGGCCATATCTGCTGGAACCTCACAGTATCGCTCAGGTTTCAGATTTCCGAATTTCAAGACACCCGGACATCCGAATCTTAAGATATACAGCGATATATCACGCACCCTCTGGCAGGTCCAATTCCAATCAAACAACCGCCATCTAGGTCTCTAGCCTGGAGGACACTGATTGGTGAGAGGGTGCAGTCGATGCTGATCTGCTCGTCGACATTCTATTACTCCTTTCATCACCCCCCCATATAATCCACTGATGGCCGAAATCGAAATAACCTGCCGAGTGCACCGGGTTATCCTGGGCAATAGGTTGGGTTTCGTTGTAAAGCATTTGGGACTCGCAGAGGTTCATACGGGGCAGCGACGTATCCAGACTCTCGAGATCCAGGATAGCGGGCGCAACTGCATATTATAAAAGAACACATGGCTATATACCGAAGGAAAGATTCTCTCGGCGGTAAATGTTTGTTTATCATGAAACCCTCGCCCATGACAGCGAAATACAACATTACGAATTTCTGGTCGTCCGTCTTCTCTCGCCGTTTTGGTCCAATCAATGCTTGCTCTTGTTATGACGGGAGGTTACTCTCTCGCTACACCGCAGTCCTTTCGCCCAAACGTCGGTATTTCCCCCTTGGCGAGAGCTACTCAGGCTCCCTTCGAGCACCACTCCTGCCCCATCCGACAGGGGGCCTTCCCCATAGGCCACTCACTCTGTTACACTAACCGTGCTATGGTTCCCCCTTTCCTCCGAACAAGCATGGATTTACCTGATGGATACGAGATACGGGCCCTTGGGGAACCATTTCCCGACACACTGCCGATCTGACTGTTGCAAAATCGCTAACCGGGTAGCATCAGGGGAGAGAGGCTAAACTTATCGGGGACGAAATCTATCGATGAACGGGACATGAGAGCACAATGCCCACTCTGCTTGGATGCCGAGGTGAGCACAGTACGGTATTAGTGCAATCGCCCCCAGGAGCAGGAAGCACAACGGTTACCACGATGGGCCAGATCACAGAGAATTCCCCAAGAACCCCGATCGGTGTGCCCACATGTCGCCCTCAGAGAGCCTTTCACCTTCCGCCTGAACCCGAGGGAACCCAATCACAACTGCGCTACTAGCCAAGAGCTCTCGTTCATAAGACCGGTATAACCCCCGCCCATTGCCAAAGAGGCGCAAGGTTTTGGCTCAGCTATACGGTAGCTTAGCTAGAGTGGCATGCTACACACGTTGGCGTATTGCCCGCTTTTTTTGTTCTTCCTATCACTCTAGCAGCGCAACGCTATCCAACCCAACCCCGATACCCAGGCCCCCTATTACCCTCCTTTTCCTCGAAAGACAAATAGAGAAACAAAAACAAAAATAAAGATGAAAGCCCCTGAATGGTGCTCTAGTCCCCTCATCACAACTTATCACTCGCGAGAATACAGCAATTCACTCTTTTAATATCGCAATCTTGGCTGCTCCCATTACTAACAAGGGAGTTTCACAAACGGGGTTATCCTTCCTCTTGTGTTGTTCTGACGTTTATTTATGTCATCTAGATGCTTGTTCAGAGAAAGCCGGGTTCCTACCCAAAGCTATTTTATCTCTTGAGTTGACTTGGCTACCGCTTCTGTCCTCACGCAGCCGGGCTTTCATTACATGCGTTTGGAGAATACCGTGCACGGAGAAACACCATATTAATATTTCGGTTGCCCGCGTTATCTGTTTCTGGGGTCGCTTTGGTGACTGCCCGGGCAGGTGTTCTTTTCGGCCAGAATAGACAATTTGCGATGGCTCGTGGTGCCCACCGAAGAATTGACCCGGCGACGATTGGGGGGAGACGTGGAAAAGGGCTCCCGAATGCCCTGAAGACAAACGTTCCACAACGCACGGGTCATCCTCCTGAATCCCTAACAGTTTTCCTTATTTACCAAGTGAGGGCCACCACCATCCATTCCGGCAGCCACTCACAAGAAGTGGGCACAGAAACATAGTAGCTGTTACTTAATTAGAATCCCGCCTTGTTTCTTGGAGTTTGCGGTCGTCTTGGGAATGGGCTCAATTTGTCATAATCCAGTATTTCCAATACGCAGGCAGGTATCCGGCCGCCAGGAAAATTGGTTTGGGGAAAGGTCGTCCAAGAGGCTCAGTGTATATTATATACTTATATAAATAGTCATTATAAGGTAGGTTTCAAAGTATTACAGCTGCGGGTTATCACAGTAACAAGCTATCCTATTCAATATACTTAATTTGGATGCAGTTTACTTACATTCTACTAGTTCCTCCTAAATATCATAATATTGAAAGATTGGCAATAAACAAAAAGAACTACTACTGGTCATGAGCTTATAAGACTTATTTAATCTCTCAATCTACTTATGAAGGTACTTCCTATATGTTTTTCAATTTTTATATCCTGGGAAACCCTAGCAGTTTTGTTTGAAAGAAACAATATTAAAAACTCTGCACAAGAGGAACAGTTCATAATTATGAAATACAGTTTACATATTCCAGTTCTCCATATTCCAAAGTACTTACAAATAAAATTTCAAGCTAGTCTCATAATCATTCATCAAGATAATCAAAGATATGATATGATTAATTTTTCACTTGTTGCCATGGGTGAGTGGCATCCCGGTCGTAAGCGGCATCCCTATAAGTGACGTTAATTGCCGAAAGCGGCGACCGGTGCTGTAATGTCCCTTCACTATTCGGATACCTATTTCCCATCGACCAAGAAAGACACTTTACACAAAAGTAGAGCTTCTCTAGGGCTCATTTGGGTCTCTTGGGGGAAAGTTTTTAAGCTCGACGTGGTCCGGGGGCTTCTCCATTTAGACAGCATCCACCCGAAAATGGGATCGTATGCTCGAGGATCTTGGAAACCTTGGCTCTAAGGGAAGGAAAAAAGTAGAGATCAGACTGGTCCAGCTCTCCGGGCTATATCCTTGAAGAGATGGCATCTCTGTCTTGGCCAACTTAAAATTTTCTCCTAATGAAGAAAATTGGGGCTCTGGAGAAGGTCTAATACTTGCGTTGCAGAGAGTACTTCCATCCAATGATTTACAAACCGGGAACATTATGGAGGCTTTGAATTGAGACCACACGCATCCGTAAACCTTTGACTTCACGTTTGAGGTCCCCCGCTATCACCACCACCCATGCTATGGTTGGGTTAATAAATCAAGCGGGTGAAGATGATTAGGAAACCCAGCCGTATCTGGACAAGATCATCGAAGGTCTAGCAATGCATAATGTTACGGACCTACTCGGTTTTGCTACGGCATGATTGGACAGGGCCCTGGGCTAAGTTAGGGGGAGGGAAACCTGCGTGGCTATCTCCACCTTGACATTCTAAACTCTTTTCTTATTCCTATCTGTATTACACATTTACTCTAGGTATCATACCCGACTTTGCGGTCACAAAAAATTCCTGATTTAGCAAAACAAAAGACAACCTCAGAGCTGTATCGGAAAGCAAATGGAGCCCGGGGCTCGGATGCTAAGGGATGCCGCCAGCAGCCAAGACAAAACCGGAGTGGACAAGCCAATTAATTGGTCACCCAAACACCACCTCTACGCACCCATGGAAATCTCACCACGATTGCGGAAAAGTTGTAAGAGCAGAAGACCCCATTCGCACAGATACAAACCTTCATAAGCGCCCTCATATCCACCCCATACTCTCTCCCCCACCCCACCACTCTCCCTAACATACAAAAAGCCAAACACCATCACCGCCGATCCCCACAAGAGTAATATCGATTTCCAAGACACTGCCCTCCTCCTTCTCCCTCCGCTTCCCGCACCACACACAGACAGCCCCAGCCCTAATGCTATGTCTAGCATCCCAGCGCCATCCCAACTATCCGTTTGGGGCCCGTGATCGAACACAACCTCCAAATCGCTCCAATCGTTCGGGGGCGGGCCGGGTCGGGTTTCAAGGTCTGGTCTCGTGGTAGTGACCGGGGTATAAGGTGGAGTTATCAGCTCGGGAGGAGGGCGAAGCGCGGCGGTAGCCCTGCCCGTATTTACCGTTATTTCCCCAGCCCGGGGAGAATCCTTCCGGCGACCGGGCGAGCGTTTTCGCGGTGGAGCTGGTGTGAAGATTGTTTTCCTGTCAGGTTCCTTAGTCATCTATCCTATCCACCATGTAGCCTAAGGCTGAGAACATGGATTGGGGTGGGGGGGGGTAAGGGGGGTGATAGATGGAGAGTGGGGGGAACCTACTTTCCGCTACGAAGATGCATTCCTCGAGTATTCCTGAGTAGATTGTTAGTGATTGTGCGCTCGGGTGAGTGGGTGGGTGTGTAGGTAAATTTATGCTTTGAAATGAATCCGCAGGAAGGGTAGTTGCAGTTGGCTCTCTCTCTTTCCTAAATTATCGTTGGCTATTTATCGTATACAACTGAGCGAAGTTGCCTTTATAGGTGGGTTGATGGTTCGTTCACTTGAATGAGTGGGAAGTGTCTAGGATTGTGTTGCTGGGACATCCAAATCGGGCTGTACGAGTACTTGAACAGTGCAGCGCCGGATCAACCCAGATATCATAGATGGTATCACTATCAAGTGCACTGCCGAAACCGCAGCGGACAGCAACTCCTCCACGTATATCTATAACGAATGATGACCAACTTGAAGAAAACAAAAACAAAAGCGTCGCAATGGGGGACTTGCTAGACGAGGGGTAGCACATGTTCACAGGATATCACTCCTAATTTGAAACATCCAATTTGTTGAAAAATGATTGATATGGAGGTAATGATCGGTAGTGAGGGTTTACGCAGTGGAGTAGAATCACGCAAGTGGAGATAGAAGGTTTTACTCAAGTGAAGAGAAAGACCATGATTGATTACTTAAAGATGACTGAGAGGAAGAACTTGAGGAGAGAGGTAAAGTACAGGACGTTGTTCACTCGCAAGAGAGAACAGAAGGGAAGAAAAGACAGGGATGAGAAAAGTTTGCATGGCTTACGCGTCTTCCAGGGGTACAGACATATGCTACTGACGCCTTCATGTATAAGCACATCCCGCAACAAGTGCGGCCATCAACTGCTATTTCCAACACAATTTTTAATTGCCTCGGTCGAACACTGGGGTTTTTTTTTGGAGAGTGGTGTGAGTAGTACGGGTATCAAACTGTGCACTCATATACAAGGCTCTCGTCCCTGCCCGCTTGGCGGCTCTTGCAACAGCTAAAGCATCGGGGTGCCGAAACGTAGAGAGCCTCACCATACCATACCTGCTGAGGGGGAAAATGCCGAGAGTAGAGGCCCGTTGCACCGGAGATTTGTATGACGGACCACAAGTACCGAAAATTGTACGAGAAAGATACGATAGTTGCTAATTTTTCTCTGTTGCATTTGTGTGTGGACTTCATGGGATTCGTGTACGAGACTTGAGAAGAAAAGTATGGCTAGACCGCATGATAACAGCACTAGGCCTACCGTCACGAGTTTTGTTACTCTTCCCCGCTTGGTGCGGGAGGACACTCATTGGCTGCTGGAAATGCTGTGGCCCTAGAAGGGTGGAAGGAACGCAAGCAAAGAAGGAAATTTGTTGTAAAATGCATGCTAGTAAACACCTACCCTTGAGGTCTCGTGAGGGGGTTTGGCCCGAGCGGCACTATACCTTTGTTGTATCCATCTTCCGAAACCGCTATGGTCTCCGGCATAAGCTGATGCGTTGACAGCAATTTCCAAGGTACGGTCATGATTTAGAGTGCATTTACTATATTAGTAGAAGGTTACATATGATATAAATCTTATAAGAAACTATTTATAAATCTGATTTAATTACAATATACAAAAGGTAAGATTGACCTACTCCTTTGAACATTCTGATAAAATGATAGAATGGTAGTGAAAACATATCTATATGGATGAGGTTACCTATTTTAAGACCTCTTATTAGATATCTGCTCAGGTGGTATGCCTTGCTTCTGAATCCCACCAGTGTAGTCAGTACAGGTACTCAGTTATGGAAATGATTTCTCATATTTTATTTTACTTGTCATTTTGAGTATTGTCTGATACATAATTATTTTGTATTTTGTTTATACAGGACATAGACCAATTTATATGCTTAGAAACTACTGACTTCTACAATTGAAATAGTAACCCTCAACTGCCAGTAATAGTATTTCTAATACTAGTATACTTAATTGAATGGCTATCTCTTTAAGTTCCAATTGTATTCTTTGAAAGACTCTTTTAGTGCAGCTACTCCTGCTACTTGTAGATCAACTAGTAGGCTGCTTCTACTATATCTAAAGCATGACCAATATCCCCCCCATATGACTCAGGCTGTATTACAACTATGATAATTGTATCCAATAGACCTGCAATAACAGTCAAGTATCAGTCACAGTCCAGAGTATAATTAGATACATTTAAAAGTTGGAAATTATATTTCTCTAGTGTATAGGACATTGTAATGCTATCATATCTATAGACCACCTTATCTAGGTACTGAAGCTAATTGTTGTACTAGCAATTTGCAATCAACCAGGATTCAAGTCTACTGGTAGTCAAAGTATAAAGATTCAGCTCTATAGTATAGAACAAAATTGATTCTTATTTGGTTAAAGAAAGAGTTAGGTATTCTACTGTACTAGCAACCAATCTCCTTGCCAGACTTCAATCCCATTGAAAATGTATAGTAAATTCTCAAACAATGTATTAAAGTGAGAGACCCCTTTCCTAAGACTCATACAGTGAGTGATATGTTGGGCTGTGCAGCAAGAATAGGATAGGCTAGAACCTCCAGGTTGGACTAGACTTGTTGGTGGTGTTTCAGACAGACTCAGGGAATGTTGGGTTCAAAATGGGTTCTTACTCTTATATATAAATTTAGTATCAGGTTTCTTTTATTATTGTTGTTGAGAATTTATGTGGTTTGTGTTTGACACTTCCGTTCTACTCATGAAGTTTTGCGCCGAGCTCGTACTGGGGAAGGTTGCCCAACTCACTCTTTTAAAAAGCATCATAAAAAAAATAAAGTTTAAGCAAGCACTTTTAAACCATATAATTTCAGTTATTCGAGTTCCATAATTCCGTGTTTCTCTTTATGCCTTCTTGCTCCCTCTCGCTTTGCCGCTGCGGCCGCCAGGTGATCCGCCTCTGCCCCCCTTTGAAACACCTGCACCTGCACCGTGCCCCGTAACCCGAGACTTGGCCCTGACGACAGCTTTTGTGTGCCCTTCCTTCCTCTTCTCCATCCCAACTTTATCCTTGGTCTTTAGCTCAATCTGCCCACTCAACCATCCAGCAGTCTTCTTAACCGGGGCGGCCACAGCTGGCTTTTCCTGCTCCTGGAGAGGAGCAGCAACAGGGACCTTATCCAGAGCAGACTCCTGCCACTCCACAAGGCGCAGACTCCGGCGTCGGGGAGCTTGGAGTGCCTCGCGAGGGACCGTGGCGTGGGAGGTCTTGGCGCCTTTGTCGGCAGTAGTGGCGGTGGTCATACTCTGGTTCTCCCCCTCCTTCTCCATCTCATCCCTATCCTTCGCCGCAATCCTATGCTTGAAGCCCCCCACAGCAGTCTTCCTCATAACCACAGGCCCAGCTGCAGTCTTCAGAACCTGGGGTTTGCCCTCGGTAGCGACCTGTGCCGGCTGCTCCTTCCCCTTGCCCATCCCAACTTTAGCCTTAGTCCTCGGGGCGATCCGACCACCTAACCTCTCAATTGTATTCTTAAACGCAGCGCCCGTGGTGGTCTCCCCCTCCCCCTGCACGGTGGGAACGATATCCTTCCTATCTTTCATGGACTTCAGAGTGGACCGGATAATGCGCACGCTCCGGCGTCGGGGAACCGGGGGTGCCCCACAAGGAGCCCTGGTGCGGAGGGCTTTTACTACTTCCGCCTCCTTCTCCACCTCAGCCTTAGCCTTAGCCGCCTTCCCCGCAGTCGTGCCCCTTAGAACTCCAGGAAGGGCCTTCTTCCTAACCCCCGCGCCAGCCATTGGCCTCAGAACCGGGTAATTGGCCTTGGTAACAGCCTTTACGGGTCCCCCCTTCCCTTTTTGCATACCAGCTTTAGCCATGGCCTTCCGCGCAACCCGGCTACTCAACCGCTCAACAGCCTTCTTAACCAGAGCGTCCGTAGAAGCCCCCCCCTGCTGCACGGTAGAAACACCAACGAGGTCATCCTGCTCAGGCTTCTGAGCCAACTGGATGATGCGGGTGCTCCGGCGTTTGGGGGCCTGGGGTGCATCACGAGGGGTCCGGACCGGAGGGGGCTCAGTGACTTCATCCATGGCAGCGGTCTTTCCATGTATGGTAGGCGAGGATGTGGAGTTTGTCGGGTGACCCAGAGATATTTGGTAAGCTGCCGGTGGAGTTGGAACGAGCACCCCAGCCAGAACCCATCTGCCAGTGGGAGTGGTAGTAATATAGTCATCCTTCTCATCTTCCTCGGACTTTATAATCCCCCTCGCCTCCTCCTTCTTTCCCCTCTTCTTCTCCTGATTTTTCTCCTTTTTGATTACCTCATCGAGCCTAGAGGTGGCAGCCCTTTGAGCATCCACATCGACCGTTTGCATGCTGAAGAGGGCGGCCTGGAGGGCCCCCATATTTTTGGTGTTAGTTTCGGTGGCTTGGCCCGGATTGGCGGTTATTGCCTTCGAGCTTGCGGTAAGTATCCTGGAGTTGCCCCCGCGGGCGGCGGTGCTGGGCGTACCGGCTTTCATAATAGGTGTTGACCGAAGAATTGAGGAGATGAATTGAGAGTATTTTTTGCCTTCCCCTTCCGACTGAGGAGGTAGATACGTGGTGGGAAACCGTGGATGTGTGTAAAGATTGAAGGGATGGAGGAGGGGGAAGATAAGTGTTTTGAACTGGGAATTTGGGATGGAGGACGAACGCAATAGAAATTTGAATAGATCAAGCGCTTGAAACCTGGATTTGTCCACTAGCCTTGCGGCTCCTAACGGTGCAATGAATGAATATCTCCATTGCCACTCGTTCTCTGGATCTCTGAATCAGATGTGCCGTTGAACTTGAGGTCTGGCGTCGTCAGCCCCTCCATTGGCTGGCATGAGACATCTGGTTCGGTAAGTATCATACAAGTTGAAATGGAAACATCCGCCTAGACAGCCCCTAAGCCCTATCGGGACCTGGGCTTTCTCAATAACCCCGCCATATCATATCATAGCATTGTGCCTTCAACCATATTTGGTTGTATCATAACCTGTTGAACAAAGAAGCAATTTGTTCGTCGAGACATCTATAGCGTCACGGAACTCCTACCTTGAAATAGTATATACATTTCAAGCAAGAGTGTATCGCAGCATTTCCTCCCGTGACGTGAAGAACCACCCGCTCTGATTGCTCCCCTCATTCTCAGGCCATCCTCTCTCCTCTGAGTCTTCTCCCGGAAAACATCCACCGGTTGAGATTCTATGGCGATGCGACCCATCTCCGGTATACCAATATACGGTGACTTTAGATACCCCATTTTTCGACTAACGGCCGGCGAAAAGTCAGCAAAAGTGGAAGGGAACAGAATCCAAGTGAACAAAGGAAAATTAATGCTTTCACAGAGCTGCTAGTGTTGGAGGGAATTGGCCTCGCACAGTTGAATCGGCCCTTGCTTTCCCATACACCGCGGAAAGGTAGCAGTCTAAGAAACAAGAAGCATCGTCTCCTCTTTCAAATGAAAATCAAAGGATGTCCAGGTTGGGTTGGCGGATCAGCTAGGGAGGGCGGGCAATATGTAAACCAATTTTTAGCTCGAATACTCCCGGAAAAGAGACGGGAATAGCCTGAGCTGCCCAGATGAGGCTCCCTGCTTTATCCGAATGGAAAAATACGCTAGCCAAATCTAGCAATTGAGAAAACACTTCGGGCTATAATGGATAGTTGTCAGCCCCCCATAAATCCACAGGTCTTGCTATGCCGGGCTCAAATCTCTAACCACTCAATTGGCGGTCTGACAAATCCGATTATATATATCATGTCAATGGGAACCTACCAAAGTCCCCTCAAAAAACTAAAAGGCGGAACTAAATAAAATGTGATAGGGAAAAAGCATACCTATCAAAACCCTCCAGCTCCTTCGAGCACCATAACCATCCGCTGCAGCTGCATTTTCTTTCCTTGAACTCGAAGCGCTTACATTTGAAAGCAGGAACTGCGGAGAGGGCCAGCACTTGATGTAGGCTTAAGTTCACACTACAACTGGTGAGTAGTCGCGATTTAAGTGATGTGCCTAAGAGTACTGCTGAGGTTGCGGCTGAATATTTGATTATTATCTCCATGCAGTATGATAGTTTGTGCTATGGCAGCGGAAGAGCGGTAGAGCGGTGCCGAAGGAAAGATCTAGACCGGTGACGAGAGGATGCTGCACCGAAGTGCTCTATGGTTTTGCGAGACACAAGTATCGCACTTGGGATATGAGGCTCTAGGGCCCAGATTTAGCCTTCAGACCTGTTTTAAATTATACAATATTATGATATTATGATAGATTAAGTCTCTAACAAGACTTCTATGTAAATAATGTCTTTAATATCCTAGACATGAATAATCACTCGACATCTGGTGCACGGCTGCTGTCGGAGGTCTGTAGAGGCGTGAGGCTGAAGGAAAGCTAGGGGCTAGGAATATACGTGGAGGCGTGGAGTTATGGATAGGGAGTATGAAAAGGAGTGTTATGTCGTGATTCCTTGAGATACTCAACATGTCCTAAGAGCAGCTATACTTATATACACAGAGGGCCACCTACACACATACGGATGAACTCAGACGCTCTGAGATAAGTAAATTTCCGTCACCTTGAAGCAATGCTTTAGACAGTGGCAATAGAAGCCGTTTCGGGACGAGGCGGGTGGACCGCAAGCGAGAAAGGAAAGTGCAATAAAAAAAATCCCTATCAAAGTACCCACCGATCCCCGAGACCCGAGGGGGAGATTTTGCATGGATGATACTGCGCTCCTGTTGTTCCTGCCTCTGGATCTGCTTTGATATTCGGTATAGGCTGATGTGTTGAGTATAATTTCTAAAGTTGCCTAGAACCTAGCGGGTCCATAGAGTAGGATACTAACAGGTAATTTGCCAGGTCACTCTTTCTAAAGGGGAAAGGAGAAAAGAGAAATTTATTCGAGCAGGTACTTTTAGACTACAGCTATCCCAGCTCCATCATGTTGTGCCTTCTCTCTAAGCCGATGCCTTTCTACCACCTCCGGATTTGCCGCCGCGGCCACCACGGGCGCCATCTCTCCTACCCCTCTTTGAGACTCCCGCACCTGCCTTGGGCCCCAGAACAGGAGGCTTGGCCTTAGCGATAACCTTTGCAAGCCCACCCTTTCCCTTCTCCGTCCCAACTTTAGCCACGGTATTCGCCGCAACCCGACCACTCGGCCCCGCGACAGTCTCTCCAACCGGAGAGTCCCCAACAACCTCCCCCTCCTCCGGCGCGGTGGAAACAACAGCGGGCTCATCTTGCGCAGGCTTCCGGATCTTCTCCAAAACGCGCCTACTCCGGCGCTGGGGAGTTTGGGGTGCCCTGGAGGGAACCCTGGTGCGGGAAGCTCTGGTGACTTTGCCGACGGTAATGGTGTTGGTAATACCCTGGTTCTCCATTTCCATATCCACCTCTTTTTCTACATCCATCTCCACCTCCTTTTCCACCTCCATCTCTCCCCCCATCTCCACTTCCCTCTGCACTTCAGCCTTAGCCTTAGCCCTCGCCTTCGCCGCAGCCTTTAAACCTCTCGGAGTGGGCTTCTTCATTACTCCCACACTAGCCCTAGACTTCAACAGCGGGGATTTGGCCTTGGTAACTGCCTTCACCGGCCCCCTCTTCCCTTTTTGTATCCCAACCTTAGCTCTGGTCTTCCGTGCGATCCGACCACTCGGCCCCGCGACAGTCTCCTCAACCATAGCATTTGTAATGGTGACCCCCTCCTCCTGTGCGGTAGGAGTGACAGTGGGCTCCTCGTGTGCGGTGGGAGTAACGGCGAGCTCCTGCTGTGCGGTAGGAGTAACGGCGGGCTCCTCCTGTGCGGTGGGAGTAACAGCAAGCTCCTCAGGTGCGGTGGGAGTAACGGCGAGCTCCTGCTGTGCGGTATGAGTAACAGTGAGCTCCTCCTGTGCGGTAGGAGAAACA
>LN890992.1:61707-72142 GCA_900010015.1 Tuber aestivum | reverse complement strand
TCTCTCTCTCTCTCTCTCTCTCTCTCTCTCTCTCTTCTCTCTCTCTCTCTCTCTTCTTCTTCTTCTCCTTCTTCTTCTTCTTCTTCTCCTTCTTCTTCTCTCTCTCCTTCTCCTTCTTTTCCTCCTTCTTGATCACCTCATCGAGCCTAAAGGTGGCCGCCCTTTGGGCATCCATGTCGGCTGTCTGCAGGCTAAGGAGGGCAGCTCGGAGGGCACCCATGCCTTGAGTATTAGTTCCAGCACCCATATCCAGGTTAATGATTATTCGCTCCGTGTTTAGGCCAGGGGTCACGCCCCCCCCCCCAGGGGAACCGGTGTCAGGAGTATCGGTATTCATAGTGGGTAGTTGGCGACGAAAAATTGAGATGATGATTTGAAAATATTATCGTTTTTCCCCCAGCGACTGGGGAGATGTGTAGGGGATGAAAGTTGTGAGCTTGGGTGATGATTGAAGGAAAGGAGAAGGAGGGTCATAAGCATTTTACACCGCAGGAAATTTGGCATAGAGGGCGAACGCACTGGGACCCCGAACGCCGAGAGCATGAATGTCGCACCGATTTTTTTTGCTTAAAGCCTGGATTTGGCCATTGGGCTTACTGCGCTGTATGGTGCAATGAATTTCATATCCCCGTATCACTTCGTTCAACAATTCTCCGAATTAGACTTATCATTGATTGGCTTCAGCGCTGCCTACCTAGCCGTTGACGATCAGGATATATTGAGGTCGGCATCTACGAATGAGAATGGAAACATCCGCCCAGGGAGGCCCTAAGTCCTATTAGGACTTAGTTTTTTTTTTCTTAATATTATTACTCGTGCTCCTCAGCCAAGAATTGGCGCACCATTTGTCCTGGTGGGTGGCGCAGGTTCCTTTTCACACAACGGATAAATTTACCAGCCGAAACAGAAAGTGTGGATTGTCCCTAAAGTAGGTAAACCCCCAGTGTGTAGCGACAGTACTGTACAGTACCATAAGCGGAAACCACAAAACCCAACATACTCGAGTACATATCCTGTCAATATCTCCATGAGCTGATGTCTGACTCATAGTATGCCAAACGGATACAGGACAAGCTGGAAATTTCGCATACAATCCAGAGTGTAAAAATTTTGCGGTATTGTAGGTGTTGTCGCACACTAGGGGTTTATTTGCTTTATGATCAACCCACACCTTCTGTTCGAGCAGTTCAGTGTTCCCAACCGTCAGGTCCGTCCGTCTTTGGGGTGGGGCGGGACGGGATATAGATTGCAGTCTATCTTTTCGGGGGGTGCTGTCATAGGACGGACTACGCCTGGGACTGGTAAGACCGGACGGACTACTGAGTACCACCGTCTTTAGCCTGAAATCCTCTGAACAAAAGGACCTTGTCAGCCCCAATGCTCCAACCATATCTGATGTTTTTCCGTGGTATAATGTGCTGTCCCCGGCAGTCCCCAGAGCTCCGCTACCGTCCCCTTGACCACCGCTGTTTCACCCTGGAGGGGCCGCCATCCTACAGAACCCAAAGATGCCCGTCCTGTATTTTCACCACCCCGGACGGTTGGGAACACTAACTCCAACTTGGATCAAGTTGGTGAGGTTTGGGTGCCCAGAGTGAATAAATTTGACCTAACTAGCCTCAGCCCCTCAGACGCCCCCATCGCGCGATCTTCTCGGGTCAGGAATAGCGAAGATATTCTGGGGAGGATAAACCTTATGGATGAGCTTCTAAAGGATTGTCTGAAACCCTGGACTAACAACAGCCCTCTACTCTGGAAGGCTACTCAGGGGGGTTGACTATCACAAGAGCAACAATCCCAGATAATTAGTCAGATAGAAACAGAATACGTTGCTGATGCTGTGATATAGTGGCGATCGAGGGCGCCTGCCAACACGGCCCAGAATGCTGGATAAGGACGGTACAAGCTGTGATGTTTCCTTAAGAAGGTGACTTTCACGGTTAGGAAACTAGTTGGAATCACGGGTGGTGAAGTGGAGATGAAGGATTTAATTTAATTCCCCAGCTTGCAAGAGAAGGAAGAAAGAGAACACAACGACAGAAAGAAAAAATAGAAAGCAAAGCCACCGGAATAAAACACTATTGAACGAGAAAAGAACACAAAAGTGAAAAGAAAAAAAAAACTACCTGGTAGCCTTAACTGGGGAGCACTGCCAGACCAGAGTAAGTTGAAATAATGTATGGGCAGAGCTGTGATATCTAATGAGTTAATGATAGTCCTTTAAGAGGAATATTACTAGCCGCAAAGAGCAAAGCGGCGGAAAACCGAGCCAAACCACGAAGGGAATAATTATGAACTAACCTAGTAGCGCAAGACGGTGCTTCCTAGTTAATGCAGTATCTTGGTCACAATTGCTCCCCGCGGTGTTCCTGGCGTCTTAACAGCAGCATTAATAAGTCTCGTTTGTCCTTGAACCAAAACGGGCACCTCAACAACTGGAGCCCCAGCTGGAAAATCGGAGGAGACTTGGTGTGAAGTAGCAGCAGCTGACCCACCGAACATCTTGCACCTAAGATGTGGCGGAATGTATCGGCCCTGGGATTCTGCTTCCTGTGGCTTCCGCCGATTTCGCGCTTCCGAAAGCCTCCTAAGATTCTGGGCTTCGGACACCTGCATATCATCATAACTGAGCTTAGTCGTCCCATACGAAGCGTGCACGTGCCCGAAGACATGAAGCATCGGGCGAACCCTCCAAAGCGCGTTCAGCAACCCATCACATCCATTCTTATCATCAGAAAGGTACACTGCCGGAGGCCCATGGGTCACGAGGATGTCAACACCAGCGGGTATCATGTCCCACAGCGAGAAGGCATCATCCTCCGAATATCCAAAAGCAGTATTGGTCGATCTAGCCAATGATTTAGGTGATCCGAATACCTTGAATGTACGCCCAGCAATTGTCACATGTGTGCTCTCATCTTCAAGATAGATGATGCCGGACTCCCTGGCTTCTCGGAAGGCTGCACGGCACTGCTGGCGCTCGTAGAGGTCGTTATATATCGCGGCGTCACGGGCATCGCACTTGGGGTCGAGGGCACGGTCATGGTTACCGCCAATAACTACCTTGAGTGCGTGGGGTAGAGCGAGTAGCTCGGACAGACGCTGCATGAGTTGTGCTGGACGCCCTTCGGAAAGGTCACCGGCCACGATGAGGATGTCCCCATAGGGGATGTGTACCTCGGATAACGGGATTGTGTGTAGGTCGCTAATGGAAACGACAATAATTTCTTGGATAGCAGCAGGCAGCACCGTCAGGGTTGGATCTGGCGGAGCCATTGTTTCAATACCGGTATAAGGGATGGTCGTTAATGACGTTGTTCCTTGGAAGGGATGTTGACGGTGATGGAATTGGAGTGTTCAGCTGTGACTTACCGTACTAATATACTGTAGAAGAGAGGACAACGAACGGGTTGGCTCAACGCACAAGGAATTAAGAATGTCTTGGCAAAATGGCAATTTGGATCTATCTGTGGGTTGAGCCATGCTACTTTGTTAGGTATGATATCATAATCCCTTGACATGTTTTCAGTCACTGTTCCTTTTCCATTTCCTAACCCCAAGTACATATCATAGTAGCAAATAGTGGTTTATCTTCAGCTTACCGAAGCCCAAGTCCGTTGATTAGACTTGCGTCGGGGGGTTGTATCGTTCTGGAGGTTATGTGGGGAAGTCAGATAGCGGTATGCGGCTCAGGCTACAAAACACACAGTCTTACCAAGGTTAAGAGTACCCTCATCCGAGGCCTATTGCGTGTTTTTGTGTTCCCGACATAGCCGCCGAAACGACACAACCCCATACGAGTCTAGCAAGGTCAACATGCTGATTCACCCTGGTAACGCCGCTGCCGCTGGTCTTGGCGTTTCTACTCGGGCCCGAATTAAATAAATCCATGCGAAGTTATGGCTCGGGAATGGGCACCTCTCATCAATAATTGTATGATACCTCATCAACAATCAAGTAAAAAGTAGCACAACTTCTTTTTAGAAAAAAAAATGGTAAACCGTAACCCGGTAACACGATCACTGGACAAAATGAGAACGTGATAGATAGGAAATAAAATCGGTAGAGTTGTTGAGCGAGTGGGCCATGGCGCAGTTGGTGGGATGGGATGGTTGATGAGTAGCGATAGATGCCCACTAATTTCGAGCATTTAATTCGAACCTGAGCAGGTCTCCCCGCGCAAACCCTCGAATGCACCATAATTTATGATGCAAGTAAACGGTATTACTGTGATTAGAGGGGTTTAGCTGCACCGGGTTCTCCCCATTTCGTGTGAAAATCCGCCAACAAAACCGAGGTCACTCACGGTAAACCCCACATGCAGCGACTTTCTTGGGGTAACCTTTCTCAAACTCAATAATCTAGGAGAGTATCGTGGTGACGTGTGATAATATTATGGTACTAGCACATGTTTGTGACTGCATCGCAATCCTTCCTGCAATCCTTCCTTTTACTTGTCACCCTCACAACACCAACCAAACCTGTCCTAAGGCTCTGTTTGGCGGGAACGGAACCTTTTGAGACTGTTCAATTTTCTCATACAAAACGACCGTTACGAAACGGAAGGGTAAGAAAATTTGTATGGGGAACGGAACGGAACGGACGCGAACGGTCGTATCCAAACAGACCCTAAGTTGTTCAGTTCGCACAAGCCATGTCCAGAGCTCCTATCCTCCGTCAATCTCCTCCCCCATTTAGCCCGAGGCTGGTCGAGGCAATAATTGGTGCGATCTTCGCACGCCTATTCCAAGCACCTCAGGTGATGAGCCATTTGAATGGATTGAAAGCGAAAGCCGCCGTTGGAGGTTCACTGCTACTATTCCCATACGGAGTCAATAGAGAATAGGCTCTTGGCAATATAGACGCTTTTATCTTGGAAGGAGACCCGCTGCATACCAAAAGCTTGCTCATGGACAAATACCCCGAGACATATACACTCAACGGACTCACCTTACCCACACCAACACCCTCGGAAGTTTTGGACTCGAATTTCTGCCTGTCAGCCAATCCCCCACATTGACTTGGCACCGCTCCATCATTATTACCGCGATATAGATCCTAAACGTTGATCGACGAAGACAATAGCAAAGACGAACGGCAAAACGGGGAAACGAAATGCCAAAACCCCACACACGAAACGACCACACAACTCAGGAGCGGGGACGTTCTCTGTTTCTTCGTCACACACTCTCTCTACCAACTAATAGCAAAGATAGGAGTATATATCAACAGCAAACCAAGTCCTTCTATCCTTCCATGGACTACCATACACGTTCATGCAATTTCTCGTATGCTTCCCCTTCTGCTTGCTGACTCCCGTGCTGGCAAAAGGAAAGGCAAGCTAAATCCCCACTTCCTATAGCCTCCGGAAATCTGGCTTTCCGGCCTCCCTTACGGCCTTTCCGCTTTCCTTCCGGCGGATGCATTGATCCAAAACTTCTGCACATTCCTGCAGCCCAAATGCTTTCCCGAGAGCCAAAACATGCCCGAAGCTAAAGCGCGTTCCTAGAGACCATGCGAACAAACAAACCATCGCGAGAGCATGCCGAGTAGCACCTCACGATTCCAGCAATAGAGGTGATCCTGGGAATCAAGGTTCTATCACTCGAGGGTTATCTGTTAGGTAAGCTCTCCGCTATCAACAAGTGGTTACGGACAATTATCCCAAGTTTGTATGACAGTGGAGAGCAGGATTACAAAGATTCCATTTTTATTGCCCAAAAAATGAAGACGCTCGGTATCTTCTTCACGAAAATCCTTACATGTGGCGCTCGAAATGGCTTGGAATTGTTCTCTAGTGGGGATCATGGACTTATTGAATCGATTTGTGTTATGCCTACGTCAGCATAGCAATGGGGCATTAGAGACTAGAACTGCCACCCCAAGAGGTGAAAACAAACCAAGCTTGGGATATTTGTGGAAGTGAGGGTCCATTAGGCTGAAAAAAATGCGGGCAGTGGCTCGTCTAATTATGGATGATTGTCTTTGTACACTACATATTAATGCTGGTAGCATCCGGGTGGGGTTTGGCAGAATTGTTAACCACTCAGAAACTCCCTTGTTTGCGGGGCTCTATGCATCGTCAATCGGTCACTGAATCGAGCGAGACTAGTACCTGAGTAGATTATGAATAGTGGGCAGCTAATATGGAGCCTAAGCATGCGAGGAAAATAAAAATATTCCGCAAGCCGGAAAAAAAAATATATAGTAAGTTGGACCATTCAAGCGGGGTTTGGCCAGATCATACACAACACGATATCTAGCCCACGATGCCTGACAGGAAAAGTCTTTCAATACTAAGTTGACTAGGGATCGTTACTCTGCATACACATGCTAGAATGAGCTTTGACAAGATTTTAGCCTTAATCTGTTCCAGGTTCATGCCTGGGGGGGGGGGGGGACAATAAGCCTAATGCTTAAAGACAATACACTCAGTATATCCCCTCGTGAACTGTCCTATTCCGGGGCGTGAAACATTAGTGTTCAGGTTTAAGATTCTATCCGATTTTAAGTTAAAGAATAGATTAATTTTCTAGCAAGGTGTCCGTGTAAATAATAAATCCGACCCCGAATGCGGATAATTACTGGACATCTGATAATGAGGGCCAATAGAGGTGGTTTAGCAACAAGGCGGGAGGGGAGCAAGGGGAGAGGAAAGTGAAGTACTCATGAAATGCCTAGAGCAGTAAAGGTTAGCCCTCTTTGCCTTAAGAGGTCCATCTTTGGGCTGCACTATATTCTTGTATCTGCCTCTAAATCTGTTATGATAGCCAATATAAACTAATACGTTGCGCATAGTTTCCAAAGTGGCCAGGAATCCCACAAATCCATAGGCCATGATACTAGCGGATATTGCATCATACAGGGTCACTCTTTCCAAAAAGAAAAATAAAGGAGAAAAATGCATTCTAAGAAGGTACTTTTAAACCAAAGTTATCCCATTTCCATGCTATGCCTTCTTACCACCTCCAGATTTGCCTCTACGGCGACCACGGGCGCCATATCCACCTCCCCGCTTTGAGACTCCCGCACCTCTCTTGGGCTTCAGAATAGGGGACTTGGCCTTGTCGATAACCTTTACAGGCCCACCCTTTTCCTTCTCCGTCCTAACTTTAACCACAATATTCCCTGCAGTCTGACCACTCGGTCCCGTGACCTCATCTTCAACCGAAGAGTCCCTAGTAGCTTCCCCCTCCTCCCGCGTGGTGGAAACAACAGCGGGCTCATCGTGCGCAGGCTTCCGGGTCTTCTCCAAAACGCGCCTACTCCGGCGCTGAGGAGTTCGGGGTGCCCTGGGGAGAGCGCTAGTGCGGGAGACTCTGGTGACTTTGCCGGCGGTAATGGTGTATGTAATTCTCTGACTCTCCATCTCCCTCTCCACCTCCGTTTCCACCTCCATCTCCATCTCCATCTCTTCCTCCCTCTTAGCTTCATCCTTAGCCTTAACCTTCACTGCTGCCTTCAAATCTCTCGGAATGGGCTTCTTCGTAATCCCCGCACCAAGCCTGGGCTTCAGAAGCGGGGATTTGGCCTTGGTAACTGCTTTTTCTTGTGCAGTAGGAGCAACAGCGAGCTCACCCCGTACGGATTTCGGTATTGACTCCATGATGCGCATGCTCTGGAGTCTGGAGCCCTGGAGCACATCGTGAGGAGTTCTGGCCTGAGGGCCTTCCATGACTTCACCTGTGGCAGAGGCTTCACCGTGCATGATAGGGGAGGGTGTAGGACTTGTCTTCATGTTCGTGAAATCCTGATATTCATCATAATTTATTGGTCGAGCTGGAATGGAAACCGCAGCCATAAACCATCTGGTAGCCGCCGTGGTAGTAGTGGTATTACCATTCTTCTCGGGTTCCTTTACCTTTATCCCCTCCTCCTTCTCCCTCTTCTTCCTCTCCCTATTCTCCTTTGCCCTCTCCTTCCTCTCCTTCACCTTTGCCTTTGCCTTCTCTCTCTTTGCCTTCGCCTTCTCCCTCTTCTCCATCTTCTTCCGCTCCACCTCTTCCTTCTTCTTCTTCTCCTCTTCCTTCTCCTTCCTCTCTTTCTCCCTCTCCTTCCTCTCCCTCTTCTCCTTCGCTTTCTCCTTCTCCTTCTGGATCACCTCATAGAGCCTAACGGTGGCCGCCCTTTGGGCATCCATGTCTGTCGTCTGCATGCTGACAAGGGCTCCTCGGAGGGCATTCATGCCTTCGGTGTTGGTTTCAGCGGTCAGGTCCAGGTTGCTAATTATTCCCTCAGTGCTCGGGTCAGGGATCACGGCCCCCCCCAAAGGGGCCCTAGTATTGGGACTATCGGTATCCATAGCAAGTAGTTGGTGACGAAGAATTGAGATGATGACTTGAAAATATTATCGTTTTTCCCCCTTCAACTGAGGAGGTCTATAGGTAATGAAAGTTGTGAGCTCGTGTGAAGATTGAAGGAAAGGAGGAGGAGGGACATAAGTATTTCAAACTGCAGGGAATTTGGCACGGAGAGCGAACACAATGCGACTCTAAACACCAAGATTTTGAATGGTGAATGGATTTGGTCATTGGCCTTAATGCGCTCTACGGTGCCAGTGCAATGAACACATACCCTCCTGGTACTTCACTTGACAGACCTCCGAACTCGACCTACCATTGAACTTGGGCTCCAGCATTGTTCACCTTTCCATTGACTAGAAGGAGCTATTGAGGTTAGTATCTACCAGTGAGAATGCAAACACCCCCCCAGAGTAGGCCTAAGCCCTGTTTAGGCTCTATTTATCTTAATACTATGTAGAGCATTGCGTCTTCAGGTGTATTATTTTCAAGAGACCCTGTGCTAATAGCCGGTTACCCTCCTATTTCGCTTCGCTCATAGTCGGCAGAAGTGTGACACCTTTTTTTTTTTTAATAGGGAGATAGTTTGTGATCTGACCCTACAATTGAAGGAAAACCCACCAATTACGTATATAGCATAGTAGAAAAACAATATATAAATTATTATATTTCAAATAAAGTCTACAAAATACAGACAAAATTTCAGATTTCAAAATTCACATGGAATAACAGTTGTATGGCAAGAATATGGAACTAGGAGGGTAGCAGGGCTATTATAGTGATTACAGCCTGGTTGGTGAATATGATTCTGATTCTTTATGCATTTTACCAGAATCTATTCTGAAAAATTCAGATTCCGTAGACTTTAATTGAAATAATATAACTTTTATAGTATTTTTTTTTCTACTGTGTTGTATACATAATTAGTGGTTGACTTTCTTCGATTGTAGGGTCAAGTCACAAGCTATCACCCTATTTAAAAAAAAAAAAAAAAAGGTGTCACTTGCTTCTGTGGACTATGAGTGAAGCGAGGGTAACTGGCTATTACTCGTGCCAAGGTTGTGACTAAGCGTCACAACCCCCGGTTGCTCGCTCGCTCGCAACCTGGGGCACTCAGAGAGTGCCTGCCAGCTCAACATGACTTGCCAGCTCAACATGACTTGTGGCTCAACTCAACTTTTTGTGGCTCAACATAGTATTGTCCACCAATATAGTTTTGCAACTTAATATAGTTTTTTATGGAGCTCAATGGATTCTTCAAGTTGCCATTCAACTTAAATGTATTTATTTCTTTCCAGCTCAATAGAATATTATTATTCAACTTAAACATCTATATTTCTCTGTAGATCAATGGAATATTGCTATTCAACTTAAACGTATTTATTTCTTCATTGATCAAGGGAATATAGCTATTGAACTTCAATGACCTTCTATAGTAGAACAATAATATTAAGATCTATAGTTCCTATTATGCTATTTTCTATTTGTTTATATCAAATGTGAGGTATAAGTACTGTAGTTATAACTTAACAACTTTCTTTTCAGTTATGTTTTAAAACCCATCTACAAGCTACTCAATTCCTCTTCGTTTCATTTGATATTCTATTTGCAATCTCCAATTTTACCTATTCGTTCCCAATTATGCCTCCAGTTCCATCGACAGTTAAGCTCCCCAGCCAGTGGGTTGAGCCATACAAGGATACTGAAACCAGAATAAAGGCTGCTCTTACATCTCTTGAGGGATTGGAACATGAGAAACCAAACCTTACAGCCTTGGCACGCCAGTATGAGATTCCAGTTTCACGACTTCGAGCACGTTGGCAAGGGATTCCCTCAAAGCAAGATAGACCTGCCACTAATCGAAAACTTTCTGAGGATCAAGAATTGGCTGTCTGTCAATATCTTGATCGATTGGATGCTATTGGAACCAGTGCCCGATTCCAAATGCTTTCAGGTTGTGCAAATACGATCCTGAAAAATGCCCATACAGGTCCACCTCCTGTACCAGTTGTAGGTGAACACTGGGCGCAACGCTTCCTGACTCGTTATCCCGATTATGCAATTCGAAAACGACGTACGATTGATGCCGACAGGAAGAATGCTCATCAGCCTGATGAAATACGAGATTGGTTTGC
>LN890992.1:13411-55639 GCA_900010015.1 Tuber aestivum | reverse complement strand
CTCTTTCTTCTCTTCTCCTCTCCTCCTCCTCCTCCTCCTCCTCCTCCTCCTCCTCCTCCTCCTCCTCCTCCTCCTCCTCCTCCTCCTCCTCACTCCCCTCCTCCTCCTCCCTCCTCTCCGCCCTTCCCCTCCCCCCCCCCTCCCTCCTCCTCTCCTCCCCCCTCTTCTCTCTCCTCTTCTCTCCCCCCCTCTCCATCATTCCACCAACCCCTATTGCAGTAAGCGTCCTTTGAACCTCCGTTATGGTTGCCTGTACGCTGAGGAGGGTGGCTTGGAGGGCATTCATGGCCCCGGTGATGGTTTCGCCGCCCAGGCCCAGATTGCCGACTATTGGCTCGCCGCTTAGGCCAGTGATCATGGAATCCAACCAAGGAACACCGGTATTGAGCCTATCGGGATTCATAGTAGGCAGTTGGTGACGAAAAATTGAGATGATGACCTGAAAGTATTATGGTCTTTTCCTCTTCAATTCAGGAAGTGTACCGGTAGTGAAAGCCTTAAGCTTGTGTGAATATTGAAGGAAAGGAGAGTAGGGTCAGAATTATTTTATACTGGAGTGAATTTGGCACGATGGACGAACACAATGGGACCTTGAGAATGTTGGGACTATGGATAGTGAATGGATCATGCACCTGGATCTTGAATTCGGCCATTGGCTTTATGGCCCTGTGTCCCAATGAATGCATATCCTCGTGGTATGATACTACGCTTGATAGATCTCCAAATTAGACTTACCATAGAATTTGGGTACCGGAGTGTTCTACCTTGCTATGGACTAGAGTCCCCCTAAGCAGGTCCTAAGCTCTATTAGGGCCGGGTTGTTCTTAACATCAGATTAGACCATGCTGGCTTCAACTATCATATGATAATCATTTTCAAGAGGTCGTACAGGAAAAATAGATGATCAAGGAGGAAGGAGCTTTCAAATCCAGTCACATTCTGGCCACAATTACCTTCAAACTTCTTCGATATCTACTCCTGGATTATATTTACCCTGTTCATGCGAAAAATAAATTAAAAAATCTTATATCAGATTACAAGATGTCGTAGCATTTTATTCAAGTTTGCACCTTCTTCTGAAGCAGTAACTATACAATTCATGTACTACAACTTCTAGGCTATCCACATTTAACTCTTTCTTCAATACTACTATTAACATTATAAAGTATAATTGGCAAAGCTTCATAAACTTTGTTAATTACTAGTAGGATATCTAAGATGTAATAACCTGGGTCAAATATTTATCACAATTGTATATAATAGCACTCCCAGCTATAAGATGAATTAACTGCTTTAACTGTCTTCCATCTTCAAATGGTATACTCAGTATCTAAGATATTTCCTAGTCTAATGCAAAAACCCACCTTCTAAGACTCTATAATATAATCATATGACTAACTTTCTGTATTGCTAATATATGATGGCTTTAGTTTTTGTTACTCAATTACAAGTCCTCAAAAAATTAACAAAAGAAAAAGTGAATCAAATCTAAGTAAATAAGAGAGAAGAAACCCAATTTCCTGGCTAACTTATAGTGCAAGAATAGATAAGTGTGTACTTTGTGGCACAGTAAATACAATAGTGGCTGCGTAAAATGCAACAGTGGCTGTGCAAACAAAAATTTGCCAAGCCTATCAGTAATAGCCCATGAAGGATAATAAATAATATAATTTATAAAAGATATTATATTAATTTAAGAATATTATACAATTTGAGAATTTGAGACTCTGCAATGACTTTTATAGGTCTTGGTTACCTTCTCTTTAAAGTCAGCAGTACCATAAGGAATTCTTTCATCGCTATCTCTGATGGAGTTAAGGCTTGAGTGATATGAGAATCTGCTTCAAGTTTTTTAGGTTGACCTCCAAGACGACCAGTAGTCTGGCTTTGTTGTCTTCATTTTTTGATTCCAGCCATGTTGATTTTATTGCTCTTTATTGCTATATGTGTTGTCCTGCTAGTATTTTTTTTCTTATTCTTTATACCTGGTATAAATTATATCCAAGATCACCAGATTAGTCATCTTTTAATGTTGCATTCTGATGCCAAGACCATGAATCTACACCAAAATCTTGAGCATTTTAAACCAGGATACCATTTATTCTACTTCCTTTTACATTTTAAAAAAACCGTACTTTTATTCTGCTTTACTTGGTCTACATTTCTATGGTTTGTTTATATTCTCTGAACTATTATTTGACAGGTTATGTGCCATTAAAAACATCCTAAAATGAGGTACACACTTATTCGTTCTTGCACCATACAAATAATAGAAAGAACAGGTCTATCTCAGTAGGTTAAGTACCTATCTTAGAGCTCTCATACTTAAAGTAAAAGTAATAACTTGAAGCTAAATAATATCTATTATGTACTATAAAATAAATAACCTGTATGATCTAATAAGAATGTAGTCAATCTGATAAACTGTTACAAACTGTGACTAAGCAAGGTAGATTTCACATAGCTCGGATTTCTGAGTTATAGGTATGTTAGGATTTCACATGACGCACACTAAGTGCGCCATAGGTTATTATGTTTACCTGTTCGTGACTCACAGTTGTGAGTCACACGATGATATGACTTTCGCACATGACTCATAATTATGAGTCATGGGTTTTACTCAGGGGATGCGAGTTGCGCACCTGATCTGGTTATTACGTTTTGATTGGTTTAGGCATGTTGCGCAGCGACTCATCGGAGTCGTCTGATGGATTTCATATGACTCATGGTTATGAGTCACAGGGGTCGTGTGACGCGAGGTGTGAGTCACGCCAGGTGAAGAGCGACTATATAAAGGGTCACTAGGACCCCGAGTATGAGCTCTTCATACGTTCTTCTTGTTTATTTCCTACCTTTAAGTTATTATCAATAAAACCTAGCTTTACGCTCTTTAAGATTTATCTTAAGAAACCCAAGAATTGTCTTTCCTCTCACGAGAGGAGATTAAAGTCCTAAGCGAGGACTGAGGAAGAGAATAGAAAGATAGACGCGAACACAATAGTAGTCATAGGACTGGACTATCGGGATCGCGTAGACATAGGTCTAAGAACTATCACCTTACAGAGAAGTATCGTTACCTGTTGCTAGGTCCTACTCGGTAGGATTCTTAACATAAACCAACTTGAACCAGTTCCCACATGTGCACCTTGGAATACTCCAGTATTCTGTCCTGATTCACAAGATATACAACCTCTATTGGACTCTTGATCAGACATCTCTGCTTCATGTCCGAGTCTACAGCTGCATACAATATAAATTTATCTCAAATCTTTGGACACTATTTTCTTAACCCACATATTTGCTCCTAGAAGTACATCAGCAAAAATTATTCCTGCATCAGAGGCGGAGGCAGTGCGTCCTAATACAAGCAGGGAGGATCCTGTATCCAGTGGATCCTATGTGTCTAGTACTTGGGCACCAAGTCTAATTGTGTCCTATGCATCCTAGTACTTATGCTAGGAAGTGCCACATTCAGATTGCATGCTAAGTAAGCAATGCTAACTAGTTACCATCCTGAGATTCTAAGTAATAAACATAGTTGCCAGCTGCTCCCTGTTTACTACCCCCCTGCCAGCTCCCCCCCCTACCAGCTCTCCTCCTACCAGTTCTTCCCCTATCAGCTCCCTCCCCTACTAGTGTCCTACATACTACCTTCCCCCCTATGGGCACCCTCCTATGAGCTCTCTCCTACAGGCTCCCTCCTACTACCTCCCCTACATTTCAGACTTTGTTGTTATCTTTACTAGTACCTACTGTCACAGTACCATTTAATAAGGTTCTTTAATGCGAGATTCCTCAGACATCCTTTAGGCACAGTAGCCAATACTCGCTATTCTGATTCTACTCGCCACCAGCTTTCCAACAGTGTATTGAATGTCTATCTGGTAATAATATAGATAAAGTTACAGCCTGTTATAAAAGTGGTCTTTACTCTGGCAGAGTTCTGACAGAGTGCTGACTTTAATGCCCAGATTCCTCAGGTGTTCTTCTGGTGCAGCATCTGATATCCAGTGGCCTGATTCTACTTGACACTGGCTTTCTAATAGTATATTGAACATCTACTCAGTGCTAATATTAGTGGAATTACAGCCTGTTATGGATGTAGGGTTTAGCCTGATAAAGTTCTGGCAGAGTACTGACTTTGACACCAGATTCCTTAGTCGTCCTTTCTGTGCAGCATCTGACATGGGACATCCCAACTTTACCTGATGCTGGCTTTTCAATGGTGTATTCAATATCTATCCACCACCAATATTGGCAGAGTTATAGCCTGTTATGGAAGTAGTGTTTAGCTTTATAGAGTTCTGGCAGGATGCTAACTTTGATATCAGATTTCTTAGGCATCCTTTTAGCACAGTATCTGATACTCGATGGCCTGATTCTACTTGACGCTGGCTTTCCAATACTATATTGAATGTCTACCCGACACCAATAATGATATAGTTACAACCTGTTATGGAAGTGGTATTTAGCCTGGCAGGATTCTGGTAGAGTATTGACTTTGCTACCAGATTCCACAGGCGTCCCTTGTGAGCAGTAGCCTATACTTGATATCCAGATTCTACTCAATGCCAGCTTTCCAACGGTACCACCAATATCTACTGGACATCAATATTGGTAGAGTTATGACCTCCAAGGCAAGTAGTTAGGATCAGATTTATTGTATAGTATTATGGGAGGAGTGGTTTCTTTCTGTACTGTATATTATAGAACCAATATAACTAGAAATACTGGTATTTATTTGAAAGGTTTCAGAATCTACATATGTTACCTAGGTCACAAGGTCCAATCTTGGTCTTGCATCCTATAAATAGTAGTAGTGCTCACTTGCGTTCAGGTTGTGTTCTGAGTTCTGGTACCAAGGCTCACTTCCAAGTCTGTTTGAGCTGTATCCTGAGTTCTGGCACCAAGGACTATTGTATCCTGAATTTTGGTAGCTACTATTTGATATTCTAGTTAATGGTTTACATCCTATATGTCCCATACATCTGATGCACGAAATGTACTAGATACAAGCTTTTATTTTTGTTGATATATATACTCTAATACAAAAAATATAAAGCATCCAGTCTATCAAAAGCTATCAGAGAAAATATTACAACTACTAAAAGATATTTGAGAGGATATTAAAAGAGCTCTCACAACTACTAAAAGATATTAGTCAAGATATAAAAAAAAATTATTATATCTACTAAAAGATATCTGAAAAGATGTGAGAAAACCATTTAAATCAACAAAAGAAATCACAGAAAATAGACTAGAAAAAAGGTACCACTGACATCTGCTTTTGTTTCTTGTTTTTTTTGTAGTTTTTAGATTAGAATTACCTACTAATATTGTTAGAGATTAGATAAACTACAGATTACAATACCCTGGTGTTCTGATTATAGGTAGGCGAAATCCTTAGCAGATTTTGATCAAGATAAACATGGTAATCAACAGTGCAAATATCATAATTACTTGGTAAGAAATTAGTTTTCCTTTATTAGTCCAATAATACTAGTATTTCAAACTAATAGCAGAATTTATAATTATAGCTTCGACAATAAAATTTAAGAAAAATGAAAGTATTAGCTACTACTTTCAAAGCTGAATACCTGAATCCATCTAAGAATAGGGATATATTAGGTTGATTAATGTTTTTCTACTAGAGGTCTGAAAATAAAAACTAATTTCTTGATATACTACTAACTAGATTTAAGTATAAGACCACATTCAGACCAGAATAAATAGTCTACATTACAAGTTTTCAACTTATCACACAGTCAGGTTGTGGCAGAATCAACTACTTCTATAGTTATTGGCATGGTTATTTGTCAAATTAGTATTAAGGAAGGTAAATAACTAATACTCTAACAGATAATCAGGAGAATAAATAGTATGATTGTCAAACATGTTAGCAGAAAAGAAAAGTTCAAGACTTTGACTGTGATGAAAGAGGTATACTATACCTAATCTGTAGAACATATTTAGTAAGTTATTTGTTATATTTCAGGAATGAAAAAAATTATTACAAGTAGAACTAACTGAAACTTATGTTATAGTAATAAGTAAGATGTTGACAGCAGTGGTCCATACTACAAGTATGAGTTGCCAGAGGAAACTCAGTAGAGGTAGTAGCGGGAAGGTGGTAGGGGGAAGTGGTAGGAGGAAGGGAGTCGGAGCCTGAGAGAGGTAGTAGGGAGGAGGTAGTAGAAGAGAGGTGGTAGGGGAGAGGTGGTAGGGGAGAGGTGGTAGGGAAGAGGTAGTAGGAAAGCGGTAGCAGGTAGCAGGTAGCAGCGGGGAGCAGTTAGAGGGGAAGTTGATAGGATGTGAGCTAGTAGCTAGGGGGTGGTAAGGGAGAAGTGGCTGGCAGCTGTAATTATTAATCAGAATCTCAGAAAATTAATAACTCAACATTGTTTACTTAAAATACAATCTAGATATGGACCTACTAAACCTAAGCTTCAGGAAGTATAGGATGCAACTAGACTTAGCACCTAAGTAACAGATGCAACTAGACTTGGTACCTAAGTATTAGACACAACTTGACTTGGTGCCTAGGCTCAGGATGTACAGGATACATGGAATACAAAATCCTTCCTACTTGGATCAGGACATGCCACCCATCCCTCTGATGCAGGAATAATTTTTACTGATATTTCTTACCTTTTTGCAAAACCTGGTAGTTAATCCACTTCTATATGCCAGTGAGTAACTTCAATTACCAATATATATCTATTGTATCTCTACTATGAATGAACTTTATAGTTATTTGTATCTACAACTATTATTGAATAATACAGTTACTGTTCACTGCTCACTTATTGAAAGAGCTATTTTGGTATTCTATAATGAAATAGTTAATAATTTTAATGATGTCTGACTGGAACACATGCCTGGCATTGAGTATTACTTTAAGGTAGTCAACAAGGTTGAAATTTTGGAGGAGACTACCACTGCTGAACCTTTTACAATGGAATATTTACAAAGTATTAGTCTACTCTCTCTTCTATCTTCATACTTAAAACTTAAGATTGGAGTACCACTCATTTTGGTTAGAAACTTGAGTCCTAAGGAGGGTCTATGTAATGGTACTAGGATGAGAGTTTTAGGAATTAGCCATAACTGCTTACAAGTAGTAATTCTTAGTAGAAAGTTTGATGGCCAAAAATGCCTCCTACCTAGAATTAAGCTTACTACTTCTGAGGAAGACTTACCCTTTACTTGAGAGTGGACTCAGTTTTCTGTCTACCTATGCTTTGCAATGACTGTGAATAAATCACAAGGACAGTCACTTAAGCATGTTGGTATTGACTTATGTACTAATGCCTTCACTCATGGGCAGCTCTATATAGGCTTATCACAGATTATATCATTAAATGGACTAACTCTATTGCCTTTAGAGAGTACTACTAGATATACAAATAATATAGTATATTCTGAAGTTCTTCTTTAATTTTTTTTTCTATCTTATGATTCTCCTATGTTTCTATTTTCTAACTTTTCTTTTATTTATTTGTTACTATTTCATCAGGCCGCGCTGTACAGTCAAATATTTTGTATATGAGATCTGTCAGCAGGTTTATTTCCTCTATGCTTTATAACTTATCACTGAATATTCTTACTTCTTACTTTTGTTTTTCCTCTCATTTTTGAATCTAACTGATCTAAGCTTTTATTTTACTTTACATACTAATTAGTATTTGAGTTGATAGAGTATTTCAAGTTCCTAATTAGTAGTTTAAAATTCTCCTATAATTATAATTTATTCTTCCAATAACAACACCAGGTAATAGTAGAACTATTGTAATAATATTAAGTCCTTAGTTCTTTACCTTAAATGTTTTTACTATTAAATTTTTATTAATATCTAGGTTTTTATAGAACTCTACTCAGCCTTGTATACCCCTCAAGTGTCAAGAAGAAGACTGCTAGTAAAGTAGTACTATTCTAATACTCAATACAACTTGAAGAAATAATATTCAGATTAAGCTTATATATTAGTAAAAGAAACAAGGCTATCTGTATTCTAAATCTTAGTTTCTATACTTTTAAAAAAGAAACTACAGTGACCTATATTAGTCAGTTGATATACTGGTTAGAATTTTTCAAGTTCATAACTTCATTCCAACTAAAAAAAAAAATCAGCCCAATCCAGAGATTCTGAAAATACTTTGAAATTATAATAAAAATAATTAAGCAGGCTTCAGCAAGCCTGCCAATTAACAATTAAGGAAATTGAAAATATTCTGTTTTTAAATTCATCTACTAGTATTGCTACTACTTTTATATATTTTACTATAAAGTCCTTTGACTAGTTATCAGGACTGTAATCTATTAGTACTATTAGTCCATCCTTCAGTTCAAGTTTCTTTTAAAGAAGTTACAATTATCCATAGATGTACTAGTACTGTACCTTTCTTAGTATTATCCTGCTCCAACTCTACTGTTTAGTAACACCTCTACCCCTATAATGTTTCTTCCTATACTAAAGCCAAAGGCTCATACTATGTAAAACAGTCCCACTGGCGTAACCTCTATTATATTATATCAATGTTAGACTACAAAACCCCCTAGAGGACCTGCATGTAAATAAATCTAATATTTCAAGTATAAATAATCACTCAATCAATACCTATTAAGTGAAACCATTAGAGGTGATTTGGTACTAAGATGGGAGGAGCATAAGAAGGATGAAAGAGATATACCTATGAGATTGTTAGAAGGATGAAAGCAGACCTGTATTACCTCAAGGGATGGCCTTACTTCAGTGGCGCAGTACTCTTGTTATTTCAGCTCTAGATCTGTCGTGACAGTCAGTTTATTGATGCATTGAGCACGATTTCCAATATAGCCCAATCTCATAGATCTATAGACTATAGTATCAGCGGACATTATACCAGGTCACTCTTCCTGAAAAGAAAAAAATCAAATTTATTTAAGCAGGTACTTTAAACTACAGTTTCCCCAGCTCCATCATATTGTGCCTTCTCTCTAGGCCGATGCCTTTCTACCACCTCCCGATCTACCGCTACGGCGACCACGGCCGCCATCTCTCCCTCCCCTCTTCGAGACTCCCGCACCTGCCTTGGGCCCCAGAACAGGAGACTTGGCCTCAGCGATAACCTTTGCAGGCCCACCCTTTCCCTTCTCCGTCCCAATTTTAGTCACGGTATTCGCCGCAGTCTGACCACTCGGCCCCATGACAGTCTCTCCAACCGGAGAGCCCCTAACAGCCTCCACCTCCTCCCACGCTGTAGAAGCAACAGCGTGCTTATCCTGTGCAGAATTCCGGGTCCTCTCCAAAACGCGCCCACTGCGGCGCCGGGAACATTGGGGTGCCCCGGTGAGGGAGGCTTTGGTGACTTTGTCGGCAGTAGTGGTGTTGGTAATACTCTGGTTCTCCATCACCATATCCACCTCCTTTTCTACCTCTATATCCACCTCTTTTTCTACCTCTATATCCACCTCCTTTTCTACCTCCATATCCACCTCCTTTTCTACCTCCATATCCACCTCCATATCCACCTCCATATCCACCTCCCTCTGCATTTCAGCCTTAGCCTTAGCCCTCGCCTTCGCCGCTGCCTTCAAACCGCTCAGAATGGGCTCCTCCGTAACCCCCGCACTGACCCTGGACTTCAGAAGCGGGGATTTGGCCCCGGTAACTTCCTTTACTGGGACCCTCTTCCCTTCTTGCATACCAAATTTAGCCCTAGTCTTCTGCGCAATCTGAACACTCGGCCCAGCAACAGCCCCCTCCATCAGAGCATTTCCAGTGTTCACCTCCTCCTCCTGTGTGGTAGGAGTGACAGCAAGCTCACCATGTGTGGATTTCCGCATCGACTCAATGATGCGCATGTTCTGGTGCCGGGGGCCCTGGTGCGCATCGCGAGGAGATCTGGCCGAAGGGGACTCTGTGGCTTCAGCCGCGGTGGAGGCTTCCTCATGCATGCTAGGGAAGGGGATGGGACTTGTCGGCATGTTCGTGAAATCTAGATATTTATCCCGATCAGTCGGTGGACCCGGAATAAGAGCCCCAAGCCTAGCCCATCTGGTGGTGGCCATGGCAGTAATATCGCCATTCTTCTCCTCCTCCCTCCCCTTCCCCCCCCCCTTCCCCTTCCCCTTCCGCCCCATCTTCTTTCCCATCTTCTTCCCCTTCCTCTTCTCTCTCACCTCCTTCCCCCTCTGCTGCCCAATCGCCACACCAAGCTTGGCCATAGCTTCCCCAACTATACCCGCCTTGCCTCTTATCATTCCGTAGAGGCCATATTCGAGGGCGCTTATGGTTTCTTTGGCGGCTTCGACCGACGGGTCCGGGCAGATAATCAACCCCCCAGAGCTTCCGGCAGAGGTTCTAGAGTTTTCCCCGGCAGTGGTGGTGTTGGACTTATTGGTATTCATAGTGAATGGTTTATGCCGATTACTGAGACGATGAATTGAAGTATTCTTTGTTTTCCTCGTTAGCTGAAGAGATGAATGTGTAGTAAAAGTTGAGGATGTGTCTGAAGCTTGATGAAGGGAAGGAGGAGGAGGAAGCCAGGTATCCTACATCGGAGGGAATTTGATATGGAGGATGAAAACAATGGGACTCTGGGAGTTTTGGGACTGTGAATGGTGAGTGGAGCGTGTATCTGAAGCTTGGATTTGGCCATTGCCCTTACCGCAATAGTGGGTGGTGATAGTATACATTTTCTCATTGTGCCCGACTTTATGTAGTCCCTAATCATGCTTGCCATTGAAACTTGAGCTTCAGCATTGCCCCCCCTTGAATTTGACTGTATCATATCATAGCTTACGTGCGTATCAAACTTTGGCCCAGTGTGAAAGGCCAAATTTTGAACTTGAACTTTAACGGCCCTTTAAGAAATTTTGCACTCCCGTGAGCAGGTTTAATGTGGCTTTCCACACCTTTTTTTTTTTTTGCTTTCATGTTAGAGCAGTCAAACTACCGTTCACCCACATGAATAACAATTTGTAAATTGCGTAATCCCGGTAGTCCATTGCCTAGTATAGTTTATGTTATGGAAGACGTATAAGGCTCTCTAGATGCCTCCCCTACATATAAATATTGCGTTCTAAAGAGCTAAGCGGAAGGAGAGGGTAGTTAATAACAACCAGGAAACCGGCCGGTATGCATACCCGACCCTCCCAATATCCATTGAGCGGGTAACCCTTCAGTCACCTTAAAGTATGATATCGTCTATCAAATGCTGGGGACTTCTGACGTGGAAGTTTCACAACTCCATTTCACACTCAGCCCTTTTAGGTTCTGAGTTTCTTCAATTCGGCAGAAAGTCCATGCCGCTGTGCTAGTGTCACGCTCTGAGTGCTAGGAGCAACCCTGCAGATGTTTAGAGAAAAAACGTAAAGATAGCCCAGTAAAACCAAAGCGGCCCTTAGGGAGCATACACTAAGTCTATCAGGTAGGGCAGGTATATTTAAAGGTGGATTGCACGCTGATGTTTTCAATGGAAAGAACGTTTGGATGCTGGAGGGTTCTTAAGTAACGAGTGATGGCACATGAACAATCAGTTGGTGAAATCACCCATGGGTAATAACGGCATCAGGGCGCCATTAAATAAGCACAGACTAGTTTTCGCCAACATCCAGCGACTATGAGCTCCCTACGACTAGTCTCACTTGCACCTCAAAGAAAAGAGAGCATCGCCGTACCGTAGTCTGAGTTAAAAGCCTTTACAGTTATTAGCCTGCCGCCTTTAGAAGTTATAGTGACCGCCACTTTCTTGGCGGGGGGGGCCGGGCAGCTAGACTCCAAACTTTAAATCGCACCCCCGCCCCTTCCCACGGTTCCGAAGAATCGTGCCGATTTTCTCAACAATGTGCCCATCTACCACCATATCCTTTCCACCACCCTATCCTATCCTCCCTCAAGAATGTTTGGCGCAGTACGGATCACAAAATCTCGACATCCGCTTAGAAGCGAGTATCAGCTAGTATAAGGTGACAAACAGCCACAGCACCGTCACTATGACCAATGTGATAGCCGTTAATAACCCACGGACCCTACAGTAATTATCACCACTCAAGCCTCAGAATAGGCGTAAGGATGCACGCAACGGCCGACCCGATGTTGTGGGAGATTGGCTTTTGGAAACCAAAGAGTTCTGGAAACGGGGTAGTACCGAAGAGGAATCCACTCCACCCGTGTTATTCTGCCTCGGCGACCCAGGCTTGGGAAGGACGTATATTAAGTGAGAAATTATATCCCCCGAAAAACCTGGCATTGCTAACTAGTGAGGGTATTAGCTCTCTAGTAATAGACATTTGGTGTGATCAATCCCACGGAACAAGTGACGCTGTCACCGGCCCCTACAGTGACTCCTACATTCAGTAGGATCAGACCACAGCAAACATCTTAAGCGCCATGGCCAAATTGCCCGCAGGTAGAAATATATGCCCCACCGTACTTGTAGAAACTCGAATAATAGAACCGTGTGCTATGTCGTTGGAGTTGCCTCCTCTGGTATGGTCTGGCATTTCCTGTCTCTCCATGTCTCCGCTAGCGGCTGAGCAGTTCATTTTTTGCCGCCTCTTTCGCCCCCTTTTCTAAAGTACTCGTAGGGAATTCTCGACTACATAGCGCACGGCCCATTATTCAAGTTCCTACGGTGTCATACAGACAAGATATTTCAAGAATGAAAATCAGAGTTTGGGAGGCGAAATCTCCAAGTTCTGAACCTGATCAGGAAGCTAAAATCGCTCTAGCGTCTCAGCAGCCAGCTTGCACTTATATCAACGCTTTGGATGAAGCCTCCCCCGGAGCATCACCTTGGCCTTCTTAAATCGCTGCAAGGGATTCTCCGCAACTCTCCAGATGCCCAAGTATTTCTCGCCGGCAGCCCTTACGTGCGGTGTGAGGTCGAGAAAAAAAATTTGGATGCGGGCATTGTGCCCACAACTACCAGCAACCCTGACGTCAAACTATTCGCCATGAAGTTAGACAAGGACCCCGAGCCTGTTGCAACTCACAATCGTTTACAAGAGGACATAGTCTAATGGAGAACGCCCCGAAGGCCGTTTCCGAAACGTGCGTAGTAATTTCTACGCCAGTGCTCAAACTATCTACTAATCCTTGTTCCTAGATTTCTTCAGGTTTTACTCAATATTAGTGCGATACCAGAGGAGGCAGCAATCCACAAGAGAAGAGAAGACCTTGACAAAATCGCAAATGGCAAGGGTTTAGGTGATGCATACGAGCCGATAATCGAGCCAATCGAGGCCCGGAAAGGGGGAAGATCAGAACTAGGAATAGAGGTTTTGATGTGGGTGGCTCATCCGAGCGGCCGTTGCGGGCTGATGAGCTATGCCATACTCTCGGAGTAGAGACAAGGTCCGGAGATCTCAATATGCACAATATCCCTTCGATACGGATATTTCTCGGCTGCTCACTGGGGGCTGTTACCCTCAATACCCTCCGCAGTTGTCCTCTTGGTTCACTCTCTTTCTTCTGCGGGAGTATCTTTACTCCAATCCCACACCATTCCATAGCCCTCATGAGATGATTGCCGAGGTTTGATCAGGCTATATTAACCTCCAGTGGGCCAAGGGCCTGTCGCTTGCTCTCCATGTTGCCCCCCCAACTTCCCCCTTTATCAGCTTCGCGTTAGAATGCATGCTCGAAGGGAAATCACAGACAGTGCAAACTCAGTCGTACTCAACCTGTTTGGTAAATATGAGAACCCCATATCGGTTAAGCTCCTCTTGCAGAATCTTCACACCTCGCTATGGACCGTCGACAACGGAAGCCGTCCCAAGGGATTCATCGGACTTCACGGAACGGCATGTCTTGGTATCACAAAAATTGCAACTGCTCCAATCAAGTTGAAAATTGGTATTTTAACATCACTGACCTCACCGGAAGCACGGCAGTTTCGCTGGCTGCCAAATGCCGGAACGCAATAATCACAAAAATGCTACTCGACAAGCATTCAAGAGGCTATTAAACCGGGAAGAATTCGGTCCCACAGCCACAGATACAAAATGGGGCGAAACACCAACTTTTGTGGGCTACTGGTGGGGTCAATGAGGAACAGTGAAGATGCTCCTAGAAAAGGGAGATTCTAATCCTAATCTGGTGGACAGCAAGGACAGGGTACCGCTCTCGTGGGGCGCTCAAAGTGGACAGAAGGGAGTGGTGGTGATTCTGCTCAAAGTGGAAGGCACCAACCCGGGTACAGCAGATGCCAGCGGCCAAACCCCACCCGTGTGAGCTGCAGAGAATGGAAATGAGGAGATAGTCAAGATTTTATCCTAACATAAAGATGCCAATCCCAAATTGGCGGGGACAAGATATCAAGCCCCACTCTTGTTAGTTACGGAGAAAGGACAAGAGGAAGCTGTAAAGATTCTACCCGGAAGAGAGGATGTCAATCCTAACTTAGTGGACGATGAAGGTTGGATGCCACCCTTGTGGGCGGCGAAGAACGGTAGCGCAGGAATAGCCAAGAGGTTGCTTGACTGCGAAGATATCGTCCCCGAGACTTCAGACACTGCATGGGCTCAAAAACAGCTCTCCTAGGCTGCTGGGAGAGGCTGTGAGAAAATAGTAGCGGCGCACCTTATACGGAAAGATGCCGAGCCCAACCGGGCAGGCAAAGACAACCGGACACCACTCTCTTGGGCTGCTGAGAATGGGCGGCGGGTGCACTGCACTGAAGCTACTACTCCAGAGAAAGGGTGTGGGCCCGAATCTGATGGATAAAAAGAACCGAACACCATATTTGTGGGCCGCTGGAAAAAAAAAGAGAAGGTTAGAACAGTGAGCTCCTACTCAGGATGAAGGAAATCGATCTGAACACAATAGACGATGACTGTTGCGCAGTACTCTAGTGGGCCGTCGAGAATGGGGCGAGTAAGTATGATAGCTGGGATGCTAAATTTACCAGCCCGGGAGCAGGTCAACCCCGATATTCAAGATATCAATTGTCGAACACACTCATGTGGGCCACTGCGATCGGGCCCAAAAGGGCGATTAGGAGAACATGAAAATGGCGGCGTCGATGAGAGCCAGCGAATGTGCTCATCAACTGGTATAGCTGTCGGGTAAATTCTCGGTGATTTGGTACATTTACATCAAAACTCCTCATTTCGAATGGTTTATAACAAGACTCTTACACTCAACCCAGGCAGAAGCCCTTCCAAAAACTATTCAGGCAGCACTATATGCATGCAGAGATCATCCCCCAACCCTCACAAAACCCTCCGATCCTTCGCCATCACGTTACAACTCATCAAAGATTGTCGTGAGGCGTTTCTGTAGGGATGATCTCAGGGAATCGATAATAATGACTTTTAAGAGATTGAACTTTACAAACTTGTACTGTACGACCTTCAGTGGGTAATGATCGTGCCTCAAATTAACCACGAAATACCGGTATTATACACAAGAAATAACTTTGAATCAGGCATTTGGTGATAAGGGTATACCGCTTTCCAGAAGCTACTGCCGATCAAAAAGCCAGGTTTTCGCCCATTTTCGCGGGAAACGGCCTAATCACCGAGACTTCTGCTCTCCTGCTGTGCGAAGCAATTAAGACTCAAGCGCACAAGGGATATATTAGCCAGGAAACCATACTTATGATTTCTTGTGCGATCAAGGATTTGACTTTCCCTCCCGCAACAGCACAGATCCCCTCCTTCTATCTTTATTTCTTTTTCAATATCAAGCTTTTACTGGTTTTTTTGGTTTTTTTCTGGGGGGGGCGGAACCTTAAAAGGCTAGCACAAGATAGTACCACATATAGAAAGTTTCCTGCATCAATCTGTCATCCCTACCGGATCGGACCGAGCGCCGTGTTGCACTCATTACACACCTGCGCTAGAACCCAAGACGTGCATTGCGAGGTTTCACAAATGCCCCAGGGCAGAAGCGCAAGGAAAGGCTCAGTCCAGTACCGTACCGCAGCAGCATAAGTACCGGTAGCGCAGATCACATGTGCCACCAGCACCAAACGAACAAGCTTATTACTGTGCATTACCTTATCGTACCTTTCCTCACGGTGCCTCACCTCACCTTCCCGTACCGTGCCACATGTTTCCCAGGACAGTACTTGTACTACCCGACGCACCCCAGACACATCCCTTTCGCATCCAACCGAGAAAATCCCTGAATAAGGCACAGTGCAGGGTCAGTGCTTGTAGAGCACTATATACCAGCACCCCCACCCATTTAAGCTACACCTCTTGCACCCCCCCCCCCCCCCCACGAATAGTAGCGACTGAACACCCGAGTGACATTCCATGACTACAGAAACATTCCCACGAGGCGCAATAGTTAAATCGAGCCGGGCCTGATCCTATATTTTATCCTATCGCCGTAATAGCTGTAGTACGTGACGGGGCTGTGGTCAGCATGGCTGGCGCGACGTGCAGTACCTACCAGAGAATTGAATCGAGAGAAGGCTTAAAAAAAAAAAGAACAAGTCATCCCCTAGGCAGTAAGTGCGCACAAAAAGGGTCTTGAAGAAGAAAAAAAAAATAGAAAGTATACACCTATCATACAGATACAAGGCTAGCGGCGGAGAGGGAAAGAAGGCGGCAAGTGTCAAAGGTTTTTTCCACTGAAACCAGGAAACGTCCACAACCCGCCAACCATACCAATCTAATGAAGCGATGTGAACCACATTTCTGCCTATATCTGGAGCAAACTCCCTGTACCGGTATATTATATTTCACTTTCCGATCCTTTCTTTAGAAACCCTGTATCTAAACCGGTTGAGGAATTTTGAAGGGAGCGATAGTTGGTATCATACTCGTACATCGGTCTTGGCGCATTCTCCGAGGGGATTTTTTTTTTGCAAGGGGAATGGACTGGTTTGGCGCTTTTTTTTTTTCCTCCTCTTCTTTACAATCCAACCTCACAATATTGCTTTGCCCAAGTAGCCAACAGTTCTTTAAGAATCTGCAAGTTCTTGGGGAGATTTTTCAAAGTCTTCTGAACCATATTATCAATTTTTCGAATTTTTTCTCCTCTATACAGATTCAGAATGCATTGAACGGGGAGCGTGAAGTAGCGTAGTTTAGGTTGCTACATGCCGTACCAATCTCCTTCCTCGACCAGAACTAAATTACCGGAGTGGTACTGTACCGTTGTTGGGCTGCTTCCTATGGTAAGGTCTAGTGTTTATGACACCTATTTCCCTATCGTAGCCCCTAGAAAGGCTGGTCAGTTTTTTGTTTTTTTTTGTGCCGGTTTTCACCATTTTCTAAGGTAGGGGATCATCGACTGCAAAGTATTATACACGTTTCGGTTATTCGAGCTGGGATCACATGGTGAGTTTCGGGCTGGCGTGTTATAAGTACACTGATATCTCGGGCATGATGACGAACTGCGAGTATGAGATATAACTTAACCGCGCATTGCGGTACCACGACTGGACTAGGCCAGACTACCGTGCTCAAGTCGCCGCAGGATTGAAGTCGCTCCCATCTTGGTGGTGACCCACCAAAAAAACAAAAAAATGCGACTCCGATCCGGCAACTTAGGTAGACTAAATTTTATTCCGGGCAAACGAAACATAAATTAACTTAAAGAGGAGAGGGGAAAAGGAAAGGAAAGGAAAAAAAAAACGCCCGAAAAAAAAAAGTGGCTCCAAACCGATTCCCCTGACCCACCGATTCCCGATCATTAATATCGTTGACAAAAGAAAGGTTTGCAGGCATGGCGGTCCACCGCCGTGGTTACAACTTCCTCCTCTTTGTTTAAAAGGGAAGAAAGAAAAGACAGAAAGAAACAATGTTTTTTTTATTTTTAGAAGCGCTTCAGGCCGACTTTTCTGGTTGCTGCTCCGGTCTTGCTTGACTTTCCGGATGCGGTGGACTTTTTGGCCGAGTCTTTCTTAGTGACGGGTTCCCTCTTAGCAGTAGTGACGGCCGTAGTGGTAGCGGCAGTGAGCGGCGAACGGGGATTAGCGCTCTGGCCCTCCCGCAACTTTGGTGACTTGCGCCCACTGTTTTCCGCGTCTTCATCAATTTCAGTACTGCCGGCGCCACCACGCGTCTCCTCCGCCTCATGCATCGAACGCTTCCCAAGCGGTGATGCAGGCCTCGCGGCGAAGCGCCTAGTCTCCGCGTTCTCTTTTCCCGAGTCACCGCCCTCGGAGTCGGAGCATCTCTCCCTCTCCTTCTCCTTGCCATTATCCTTACGGACGGAGGCGGATGGTTTAACCGCCTGCTTGATCTTCCTCTTCCGCTCGCCGGGGGCTTTCGGATCCTTCTTCCCAACACCTTGGTCCTCGTCCTCACCCCGCCTCCTTGCTTCCTCCACCAACCCCTTCAGTTCCTCCGGCACACCTGCGTGCACGCCCGCCATCAACCGCGCGTGTCGCGCATACCCTTCGTAGTCCTCCAACAGCAGTTTCCCGGCGGCTTCATTCAGCGAGCTGGTCGGGTTCGGGTACACCAACAAGCAGCGGATGGTAACGAGCACATCCTTCAACGTGAGCATGGGTTTCCAGTCGCGCTTCAGCGTGTCGACACACACGTCGCCACTACGTTCGTCAACGTTCGGGTGGAAGATCTTAGTCTTGAAGGAAGCCTTTGGCGGCTCAGTGGGATATGTTGGTGGTATGCGGAGGTGGATTTGGAAGAGGCCGGTCTCGAAGGGGGTCTGCGTGGGCCCTGCTAGGAATATTTGTAGGCTTGTTAGGTCGTCTGAGGCCGTGTTTGGCGGAAAGAAGTAGTCTGCGGGTGGCGCAATGCGGAGGGCGGAGTGATCTTGAGCGAGACGGCGGCGGTGAGAGGACTGGCGATATTGGTTAGTTATGATAGATGGTTAATGGGGGGGGGAAGTGACGGGAGGGGGAAGCGAACTTGCCATTTTTCTCGTGGTCCTGATATACGATAGGGAGAAGTTTTACGTCAAGATGGAATAATGTGGACGAAGCGGAAGCAATTAGCTCAGGAAGAAAAGACCGGAAGAGCCAAATAAATACTCCCCCCTCAGGAAGGACTGATGTTATTGTTATGGTGTTGTGGGTTTGGCCGAGGTGGTGGGGGTGGGGAGGGGGCGGGTTTGAGAGTACCCATCCAGCGCGCGAAGGACCAAGCCATGCATAAAGAAGAGGAGGAAGAAAAGTGAGTGAGAGCGCGTGTTTGTTTGCCAAGACATTCTCAAATGGGAAATTGCTTGAATCGCGAAGTCAACATGGCAACGGGGTGGGAACGCGTTGCTATCGCAAGGTACGAGTAGCGTACTGAGCACTGCCGGTAGGCTGAAGGAAATTGAACAACTTGCTTGCTGGCTTGCTGAGACTCTAGGAGGTGTGGCTGTGTTGCCAACGACAGGTTCGCCTAGCCCGAGTTCGGGCTCTATTGTGCCCAGGTACGTACGAGTAGAATTGCTCACAAGGTTCGGGTTGAAAAGCATGACGAACGCCCTTTTACTGTATCATACCGGCACCACCACGGCTGTCACTGCCAGACTGCTAGGAACGCGTACCGGTACAGTACAAGTGGGCTGCGGCGGGACAGGGCTAGCCACCGTGGTGTCGCATCGTATCGAACATACGGTACTCGGTACGAGTGCGGTGGTGTGCAAGTACAGAAAATTTAAACATCATCTATCTGGCAGTTATTCCCCGAGCAGATGGAGGTGAAGATTTGGGACATCTGATTTCCCGGGGACTCGGTGAGAAGGGGGGGTGCGGAGAAAAGCTGGCGTACTCGAGTACTCGAGTACACCGCGATATCGGGAAGGGGCACTCACTAGCTTGCCGACCCGTGCACACTCAACTCGTTGATCGGTTTCTCTATCTCCCTCCGCCTTGGTGAGGGACAGTTGGAGATGAGCATCCGACAATTCAGGTACCGTGTGTGTGCGCGTTATCTCCGCTATGGTAGACTGTCGTCTCGTTGAAAATTGTTCATCCATTCAGATATGCGGTGTGACATGATATCATATCACTGTCCGATTTGCCAACGAGGCTGCCCCACTGGCAGTGCGTGCTGTACGAGTACTCGAGCACAGTACCGTACAGTACGGCAGGGTGTTCTGCTGGTGCACAGAGACAACACGGAGAAGATGTTAAACGCCTGCAGCAGAGCCGTAGGGGAGGATCTTCCCTCTCCTTATTTTTTCCCCCTCCAAGGCCGCCATTCTCAAACAAGTGTGTTTCTATGTTTGGAACTTTTGCACTGTTCCTACCTATCAACTTTTCACCGTATCGTATCACTTTATATGGGATGCGAGACGTGCCGTACCATAAGATTTCGGAGTGGCTCTCTCTCTCTCTTTTTTTTCTTTTCTTTTTTTCTTTCCTCCCTTTTCAACTTGTTCTGACCGTCCTGGCGGACAGTACGGACAGATATCTTTGACGCAGGACACGCCGCTCTGCAGAAACACGTGTTCCATCCTCCAAGCGTTGTTGAGCCCGTTGTGCATTTTTTCTTCCCATTTTTTTTTTTTACTCGTTGAAAGTGGTGGGGTTGGAATGTTTTTTTTTAATCCATCAACCAACGACACAGGAGGATGGAGGAAGCAGCAGTTTGCCTGCCTGAGTACCGTACTCGAGTAGAGAGAGAGAGAGGTTTGGTGTCTGAATGTGTACCGAATACTGTATGTGGTGGTCGGCCCAGTGCTCCGGGGTGATTCCTGTTCCAAGAGTTTACCCTGCCCAGAAAGGCTTCCAGACTGGTGTCCCAACCCCGGACTGCGAAATGCAACTCCATCAAAGCCTAGCCTTTCGTGGACGCACTCTGATGGGAAACGGTTAGTTGGACACCGGCAGTGATTGACACACCGTTGCTTGCACTGTATGGGCGCAAGAGCTCCTTATCCGGAAGTGTGCGGACAGGGATGTGGCTCCCCGAATTCGAGGGCAATCAAAGGAGAGCTTTGGAGCACAGGGAGGAAGGGAGAGAATGGTCTGTCGCACTCGAGCACTCGTACCGCACTCTGGTTACCGGTATGACATTATTCGAAATGAAGGCAATTTTATTTAGTCGGATGAAGAAAGTTATGGTGTGAGGCGCAAGGTACGGCGCCGCACCTGGACCAAGGACTGGGATGCTCCTTCCCCAATTTCCCCTTCTATCTCCATGTTGATGGTATTGTACGAGTACTGTACGAGTACAAGTACTAGCACGGGTACCGTAGGCTGTTGCCCGCATTATAATCCAAGTTACGAGTACCAAACATCACGCTGCCTCGTGAGTCTGGGCAGCCGTTAGACATATCATGGTCTCCGCATGCGCGAGTTTTTTGGTGCGAGTGGTATATTGGGCTTCTCCGTCATCTAATTCTATATGCCCAGCGTCCTGTGAAGCCCCGGCAAATATGCACGGGCAGGCAAAAGACGGAGAGAGAGCTGCGAGAACCGTACCGTACTGCACCGGTACCGGTACAGTACTCCACTGCACTCGCAGGATCCAACTGAGCACGTCTGGATGCAGCTGAAATACGGTATGACTTCTGTGATGAAAAAGCGGCACCACTGCTACAGTAGTACGATAGTTGCTATGCACACTCTGGCAGACTCTGCTCCGGGGAACGATACTTGTACCGTACAGTATTGTGTGTGGGTTTGCTCACCCGAGACTTGGTGCACTCTCATCCACCCATGCACACCCTTGTCCAGCTGGCCCCTCGTCCTTCTCGTCGCTGTCGTCGTCCTCCACTCTTTCTCCCTCCACCACCCAGAACCAGCACATCTCACACACTCGCTCCGGCTCATTCCCTCGTCCCTTCCTCCTTCCTCCTCCTCCTCCGCCTCCTTCTCCGCATCTGCCTCCCTTTCTCTCCATTCTGTTCTGCTGTGGTCCCTTTTTTGCTGGCCTTTACCATAATACATACTTTTTTATTCACAATCATATCATACTAATTACTTTCCCTCGGGGCTCACCTTCCCTTGATCGGTGGAGAAGAAAAGAATTGCCCCGTGTACTGTACCTGCCTACCTTGTTGTCCCATGTCCTCCGCCGAACTATCGAACTGGGTGAGTGCTAGAATACTCGTGCTTTGCCATTTGCCATTCCACCCAATCCCTTTACACTTTTTTCCCTTTTCTTTGCACCTTGCTGCTGCTCCTCCTGCTTCTCGATGCGTTTTGTACACCTATCCTCCCCACCCCCCCCCCCACCTGTTTTTTTAGCTGACCAGTAGCTGTCCTCTCTCCCGCAGTCTCTCGGTTTACTGTGAAGGTCGGGCCCTGAGGGGGACAACTGCGCACACGGAGGACAGGACTGTCGACCTTCTTCCTCCGGGTACGAAACACGCAGGAATCCCTTAATTGGTCCCTTGCTGGTCTTCCCATTCAACGGAGCTAGAGCTGACCTGCAGTCCATTTCTCACCCGTCTCCCAACAAACAGTATTAATATTTCATCACGCGAATCTTCGCCCTCTCTCCTCAGCAGAATCGCATTGTCTCCCTCGTCCATCTCCTCTTCACGACTGGACTCCTCCCCATACTTCTCTCACTCCCCACCGCCCTCCTCGCCGCCTCTCCAACCCAGAGAGCACGAAGAAATTTTTTCCTTTCGTTCCCCCTCCCCCCACCCCGAACTTTCCCCTCCAGGTCAGGACGCGCATTCGCGATCTTGGTCCCACTCATCATCCAACCTAACCGCGTCGTCGCCCCAGGGGCCCACCCGACAGCAGAGACGGGGGAGCTCCCTTTACTACACTCCTGCTGGGAGCCACAGGAGCTCGAGTAGCCAGCAAACCCCGCTTGTTTACAACTCTGGTGGGAGTCCTGTCCTGAGACCTCGGGTTCCTTTGGGCAGGAGGGGTGCCGATTCTGCGAGCGTTAGCAGTGGAATTCACTCCGGTCCTTCGCCCACACAACGAAGAGCTGTGCTAGCTCAAGCACACTACTCGATCCAAAACAGGTATACCGAGGACTGGGTCCATCATCTGGGGTATCAGCAACACCGGCGAGGTGATAGCAGCAGCTGTTACTTTGGCTCGGAAGCCGATTCCAACGATTTCGGGGCACATCGTCGGAACCCTTCGAACGCAAAGACAATCACCCCGGCTGACTTTCAGGTGGAGGGGAATTTGAGGGTCCCCGAGGGTGATACGGAGTCTTCGGATAACGATATTGGCACGGCTGGTGGCAGAGCCTACAGGACGGCCCCGCAGTCATTGGTAGATTTTAGAGTCAACACACCACTGCCTCTAATGCCTGCACTACCGAGCAAGTGGGCCACTGAGGTTGATGAGGAGCCTGTGAGGAGCGGTGAGGTTGATAAGCCAACACTGGATTCACCCTTAACTCCAGGAGCGGAGGATAACAGTATGCTGCGGACACCTTCATCATCAACAACCGCCACAAGTGGCATTGTAACTACCACTTATGATAAATCGTTCCCTTTAAGCCGAACACAATCACCAAACCCGAGATCAACAAGAAAATGGAATGGAAAGACAGTAGTAATACAGATGCCATCGGACACACCCTGGGGTATAGAAGATGGGCGACCGATGCCCTTAACGAGGAGGGAAGTGGAGGATAGGGTGGGAGTGTGGGAATCAAGGGGATATGATTTACAGCCGGTCGGTGGTCAGAGCAGAGCAGTTTTTCCGCCTGAAGCCCCGGGCAAGTTTGAGGGAAGCGATGCCATAGTTAGCATTCCCGACCGAAGAGGTATTGTTGATCTTTGTTTCACCCTTCTGCTCAAGTGTAGGCTCGGGTTTTAGATTAATTGTCACCGCTTTCCGCCCTTTCGCGCTTATTGGGTGCTTCTATCTGTTTACTTACTTTTTCCGTTATAGAATGGCAAGCATATGTAGAAGGCTTACGGGAAGAGACACTCAGGGCGTTGGGTGTGCTGCCTGATGATGAGCCCTCGAGTGGTGTCTCAGGGGGTAGAGGTCAAACGCCATTGGTACGTGGATTCTTGTATGGTGTTGTTCTTATTGACTTCTAACACTGCCTGTGGACACAGTCTCACCAGAGCCCCGCCCAGTATAACATGAATTCTTTCCCCCCGCCAGCGCCCACTGCTTCTGCCATGAGTGGTGGTGCCAATGGGAACATCAATCACTTCTCGCCGTCCATGATGGCAGTCTCTGTAACACCGGGATACTCTCCTGCACATGTGCCTTCTCCCATGGGTGCTGCGGCTGCTATGCATAACCCCCACCTATCCTTCCACATGCCAAGACAGTCTATGTCCATGTCTAATTCTCCGATGGAACACGGCGAGTGGGCGCCATACTCCATGTTTACCCCACCTCCGCCACAGCCGCAGCCTACTCCACCCGTATTAAACGCTTCTGGTGTTTGGAGCCCGATGAGAGGTAGTTCTCCGATAGTGCAAGGATTATATAGCCATTCACCGGGCTATAGCCAATCGCCCAATATGGGTATGTACGGGCCTGGATATCCTGTGGAAGCAAACAACGACTATATGTATGGCCCTGAAGCAGAAGTAAACCAACGGATGCATCATCACAATCATCATCATTCCATTGTCGGCGTGGAGAGATATCACCAACAACAGATACGCCGTGGGTCTCCTTTGGCCCAAGTCGGACATCCGGTGCCGGAGGAGGAGGAGGGTAGCGCGGCTGCCATTCTTGATGGCCCTATGATCGATGCACCAGTACCGAAACACCGACATCAGCTCAGTATTAGTCTCCAGAAAGAGCTTGAAGGAGTCGAGAATTACCAGAGACAAAATGGACACCAGCATCGCCATCATCATCATCAGGGCAAAGCTGAGCCGAACCCAGAAGGATTCAACACAAACCCCGTGTCACCGGTTCCGGCCATGGCATACCCTGAGCAGCCAGAGATTCCGCATGTCGAGCACGATGTGCATAATGGACCGGAGTTACGATCAAATCCTGATGATGATGTTTCAGACGAGGAGACGGAGAAGATGCAGAATAAGAAGGCTGCACTGGCGCGGGACAGGGAACTTCAGATAGGTGTTAAGCGATACACCTATGAGGACAGTACTGTGTCGCTACCGGTTCCAGAGGTTCAGGTTCCCGAATCCCAGAACTTTAGCTCTCAGGAATACCCTCTGCCGCGTAGTAGGGGTAATTCATTGAACCAAGTGCAGCATGACTATGACATCAGTGATCCTCGACAGAACTCTGCCTTGGCGATGCTAATGTCCGGGGCCGGAATAGGTCCTGGGCCCGGTCGAAGTGGGTCTAGCGTGTTCCGCCCGCTATACCCTGGCGATGATGTATTGAGTGAGGATGAACGGACAAACCTTTCCGACGCGCTCACGAATCCGAGCATACCTACGAGCCCCATCAGAAAGTTTTCCAGCCCAGCAACTGCAACTCCACACACTAACACTCATACACGCCAAATATCCGGCAATAGCAATGCATGGATGTCTGATTGCGCGAGGCCCTCAGGATCAGTTACCTCGTCAACGACAAAATTCAACGCTGAAGCTAAGGAATTTAAATTCGAGCCTGGAGCCTCCGCCTTCAGCTTTTCCCCTAATACTCAACCTTTTGTACCGAGCTCTATTGCTTCTTCGCCGATCAGTACCCACTCTCGGAATCACTCGAGGAACCAGAGCGCTAGTGCTTTTGGTGGATTTGCCAATTTTGGAACGAGTAGCTTTAATGCTACCGCCACTACCTTCCGCCCCAGTTTCTTGACTGGCTCTCATACTGGTCTATTCGAGAAAGGGGCGGCTGCTTTTAGCCCCAATGCACCAACATTTACGCCGAGCTCTCTTTCTAACTCAGTATCTGCCCCTCAGCCTTCAAGCACCCCTTCCACCCTGCCGCCAATCTTTTCACCCGTCACGGAGGATGCCACAACGGTTAAGAAGACACCTTCGGTGGTCCGACCGCCTAATAGACTGAACGTGCACCAAAAGGCTGAGGCGGCAGCAGCAGAAGGAGTGAATGGGGATAGGAGAGATGCACCCACGGCTGATGAAGGTGGCCGGAAGAGAGCTAAACGTGGCCCGGTATTGAGCATTGTGAGGGATACTGAAGTGCCATCTTTGGAGAGCCTGACACCCACAAGGGATACTGTTGCCGAGCTTGATGCTGCCTCGGACGCTACTGCTGCAGTCGAAAGTGGGGGTGAAACCGAAGGAGAGAAATTAATCAAGGAGGTTCCAACAGTCTCCGTTGACAGTGGAGCTGGTTTGGAGGATTCAGGCTTCCAACCCTTTGAATTTAAGAACAGCGAGGACGTGGCAGGATTTGCGATTGCAGACCCTAGATGGGATGGGCCTTCCAGACGTGAATCACGTCCTGATATACTCACAGTAGGAGACCAGTTGTCAGTTGAAGAAGCTCAATTTATAGCTGCAGACACTCCACAAGATACCCAGTCGGAACACAACTCCACATCCCCGACCCCCCAAGTGACTGCTCCTCCTGTGGAGAAGTTCAACCCAGATGCACCGACTTTCTCGCTCAAGCCTGCAGCGCAGGAGTTTCATTTCGAGTTTGCCTCGGGTCCGAAGCCGCCATCGCCCTTGTCTAAGAAGCTTGGCGGGATGGCCGAATCGCGTTATGCTCACACTCCATCACCACCTCCATCTGACCCACTTCCGCCTCCGCCTGTTACCCACAATATGCCTACGTTTACTCCTCCGATCAACGATTCACCCTACCATCCAAGCTCGGATCCCTACAAGACCAACGCATTTGGCGAACCAATTACTAGGCCAATGTCTACGGATGAATTTATCCAGCATCTAGCTGTGTCTGATCCTACGTTTGCCGATCGAGATGTTCGGGAACCGGTTACTAGCGATGGCGATACTACCACTCCGGAGGAATCAGGACATAGGACCTTGTCTCCATGGAAGCGCGGAAGCCCGAAGGGGATGGGTATTCCCGCTTTTGATGAACAGACGCCCCAGCATGTGTTCAACTATCTGGACCGGAGCGCTGGTCCAAGTCCCAGTCCGAGGCGTGCCGCTGCGGTGCCACCTTACACCCCCCATCGCGCCTCATCTTTCTCCCCCGATGATGAAACTTATGAACACGCTCATACCACCGGTGAACCTAGCTATCAACCTCCTTCGCAAGAGATTGGCATTGCTAAGGAAGCTGATAGTGATTGGGACGATATGATATCTGCTAGTGAGGACGCTAAACTACGCCCCCAAAGCCGACTATTCTTTGATGCACACGTCGAGGAACTTGTTGGCGGACTTTTGCATGCCAGCCTCGAACCTATGAACAAGAATATCTCATCGGTCCACGACCTCCTGAAGACCTATTCTGGGTTGTATCCCGGGAGGGGAGGAGGAGCTATATCTACAGCAGCCCACAGCGATGCCGATGACGAGGACGATGCCGACGGCTTTCAGGCACCGAGATCTCCTAGGAAAGATCGAAAAGGTGAGATTCGGTCTGCGGTTGTCGAGGCTCTTACGATGCACAACTGGAGCGCTTCTACTGAAGACAAACTTTCCGAGATCTATGGAGCGATTGCAAAGATTAGTCGTGCTTTCCAAGATAACAATCTAAACGACGACTTGGCGGAGACCCGAGCCAGTATTTTGGAAGCTCTTTTGAAGATGGCCCAGTCTGAAGAAGTTGCGGCGGTGAAGGATGCGATAACCGCATCGGCAAAGACTGCGACGAAGACTGCTGTCGAGCTGGCAGAGTTCAAGGCGAGATTTATCAACTCCTTCAGCCAACTTGCTCAAGTGGACGATGTCAATGGGGTGCGAGATTCCCTCGAGGAGATGATGGCAAATGTTCCCTCGCCGCGTGATCTAGTCGATATCAGGTCGGGGTTGCAGGATATTCTTGTCAAGACAGCACAGAGGTGTGACATTGGTGAGCTAAGCGGTGCCGTTGCGAGAATGGGACAGGAGGTTGCAAGGAGAGAAGATTTAGAGCATTTCCAGAACATTGCTATTGATGTCTTCTCGAAGGTTGTTAAGAGCAATGACCTGCTGGAAGTGAAGGTTCTTTTGGGTGATATTCAAAAGGCGATTACTAGCATGAACTTTGCTTCCGAGGTTCAGAAACTCTGTCTCGACAATACTGCCCTGAGGTCAATGCTCGGGGATGTGATGAAGATGACACAGGATAGTGCGGAGAACATCGATTTCCACCAAGAGTCACAGGAGTCTGCTATCAAGGATAACTATGAAGCTCTACTGGAGAAGTTTGATACCATCCGCGAGTCCATCTCCGGCGTCACTAAACTGATCGAGGAACGCTCGCTTACGAACGGACCGCAGCAACCTGTGCCTCCACCAGCCGCCGACCTCGCATATATCAAGTCGGCTGTTGAGAAGATTGACCGAGGTGTTCAACTCAGTTCGGAGAGGCAGCTTGGATTGGATGACTTCCGGCAGGTTATTGAGAAGATGTCAGTTTCGCACCCAAGGCTCGAACAGATCAGGGAAGTGGTTTCCGATGCTGTCGCCGATGTTTCAGAATTGGGCGACATTAGGTCTATGGTAGAGGAAGTCTTTGAAACTCAGCCCAAGATGGACGATCTCAGACAAATGATGGAGGAGCTGTTCATGAAGCATAAGATAGAGGAAGTCGCGAAGAAGGTTTCGGATGTCAATGTGGAAGAGATGCAGTGGAATATGACTAGGCTGGAGAAAATGCTTGCTGAAACACAAAAGCGAGCGGATGAGGAAGCTCAGCTTAGAAGAGACTCCCGGGAAAAGGCCGTTGAGCTGGAGGCCAGGCTCCGGATCGCGGAGGAGGAGCGCGTCAAGCAGAGAGAGTTGGTGGAGGAAAAGGATCGCCGATTGAAGGCAACCGACGAGAAGCGCCACCAGACTATAACCCAAACTCAGATGAGAAGTGCTCTCTTGGAGGGTGCTCACTCCTCGCTCCAGAAATCAGTCACTGACCTCTCAGCCAAGAACACCACCCTTGAAGTCGGTCTAAAGGAAGCACTTCAGACTGGCGAACGCCTCCGGGAGGACAACAACAGATACGAGGAGGAGAACAGAGAGTTGAGGAGGGCCATCGACACTTTGCGAACTGAAATGGAGGAAAGTATTCGAGTCCGAGAGAAAAACCGCGGGAAATTTGACAAATTGCAGGAGGACATGACCACCGCGGCAGAAGAGATCGGAAAGGAGCAAGGCAAATGGCAGAAGACCTCTGAAGAACAGAAAGCCAAGATCGAAGTTCTCGAAGCCCAGTTAGAATCAGAGCTCACAGCGAAGGAGACCTTGGAGAGTGAGGTTAGGAGACTGGAACTTGAGCAAAAGGAGGCGATAAAGATGAAGGTTGAATTGGAACGGGTGAAGAAGGCTAGTGGGAAGATGGAGGAGATGGTGGAGGCATTGAAGAAGGAGGCAAGCGAACGGGGGCAGCAGATTGAAGAGATGGAGAACATCATTCAGGAGGACAGATCCAGCATCGCTCTACAAGAAGCCGAGAAAGCTAAGTCCACCGCCCTCCTAGAGCAGCAGCACGAGTATGAACGACAGCTCGGCATGATCAAGTCAAAATATGAGGACGAGGGTCACCTGATCAAGAGAGCATTGGATAACGCCAATGAGGATATTCAACGTACTAAAGACTTCATGAAAGAGCGCCTTAACATTGCTTCTTCTGAATCCGAGATCCTCCGCGAACATATTTCCCATCTTAGGGAACAAGTCAAGGTTGCTACGTCGGCCGCTCAGGCTGCCGCCCAGGCTGCTACATCTGCCAAACTACTCGCTACACCAGCCGCTCACAACGCATCCGAGGAGAGGGCACTTCGAGAGTCGGTCGAAGTCCTTCAGAACCAGCTTCAGCAACGCGAGGCCCGGATCGAGGCATTGGAACAAGAGCTTTCGAAATTTGATAAAGCTGACATCAAGCGAAAGGATGAGCAAATCACCTGGCTACGGGAACTTCTCGAAGTGCGCATCGACGAATTGGAGGAAATCGTCCACGCGCTTAGCCTTCCAAACTTTGAACGCGAGCGTGATAATATCCGCGATACTGCCCTCCGCCTGAAGACCAACCTGCAGATGGAACAGCAAGAAAAGGAACGTACTGAGCGTAGGGAAGCAAGTCCTGCCCCCAGCGCCCTTGCTGCAAGACTTCCTTCTGTCGCTACAAATGCGTGGGTTAGCTGGAGGGGCAAAGGGACCGGAACATCCTCACAAACACCCTCGCAAACCAGTTCCACACCTTCCCGCCCAACTTCTGCCGCTGGCTTCCTCGGCATCCTTACCCCCCCGAGCGCCTCCGCGGCGCTTGGTGGTGCTCGGGGACTCGGCTCGAGGTTTACAAGAAGTCCTTACACGTCAGACACTTCACACCAGTCACTACCCGCGCACTCCCTCCGCCAGCGCGAGAAACAACCTGCCGGCCGACGTCTCCCCCCACAGTTATTCCACAAGGCATCCTATGATGACGATGCAGAGTGTAGCCTTGGCCTGAGCCCTGGCAGAACACCCCCGATGGACGAAACGGACGATGATACCACGGAGCGTGGAGATGATGATAGAGACTCGGAGATGGGAGGGTATTATAATAGGCAATGAGTTGCTAGAATTTGCGAACTTGGGGATTTCCTTTTACTTATTTCTTTAGTCTGGGAGGTTAATTGATTTATATATAGCGCTGTCTTTTTCTGTTCCTTTTTTCTATACCTATTCCGCGGGTGGTGTATTTGGGATTGCGGATTGGCGGTGGTGGGAGATTTCAGAGATCCGATATTTGCTCTCATTCGTTTCTTTTCATTTTTCATTTTAGTTATTTCTTTTGTCTGTCATGATTGAGTCGGCGGATGAATGATAGCACGAGTGGAGATGGGAGGAGAGGTTGCGAGACCTTGAAAAAAGGGAGTTTTTTCTTCTTTGTTTTAACCTAACGTTTGTGATTCCATTCCATTCCCTTCCTTTTCTTTAATATTACCCTTTTTTCCCCCATTAAACTTTTCCTTTTAATTCTCCTGAATAGCGTTTTTGGTCCCCTTAAGCTGCCCTCCCCTTTTTTCTACTCAATATACCTTTTTTTCATTATATTTATTCTATCTATTTGTTATGCTTCGTTTTTTGTGAATAGTGGTTTTTATTGTGGGCGGGGTTGTACGGGATGCTGAGAGATTTTCTCCATGACTAATTCGGATTCAATTTGTAGCTTACGTTATTATCATTAATTGTCTCGCGTCTTCAGGTTTGCGCTAATTTGTGACACTTGCGCGTGGTGGACTATCATCGGTGCGTCTACTATCGTACTTGGCCATTTATGGAGTATTCGGATGCTCGCCACCCAGGCAGGTGCTAATAATGCGAAGGTGCCCGAATACTTTAAATTTATATGTGGCCAAGTAGCGTAAGCAGGCCCCCCTGCCCTGGTGAAGTATTGTTTTCCGGGCCAGACCGAGAATATGCAAAACCCCCATTTCTAAATTTAACATGACTCCCAACCCCAGCCACTTTTGCTCTTTGAAAATTTGGATGCCGAGAGTTTAGCGGATGGGTTAGTGAACAAGGTCTGGCCCGCCATGCGGGTGAAGCGAGTCCGTAATGCCTTGGTGTTGACGACTCTGACCGATTCGAAATACTAGTAATAGCTCCTAACCTGCCACCGGTATTTCTACTAGCGATGCTCACCGCACTCATTACTCCCCGTGGTGAGTGGATTGGAATAAACGCTAGTAAGCAAGGAAGAGAGCATGGGGTCTATCTTTATTTCATTCATTCGTATCTCTCCCAGTATTGCGGGTGTTGTTATGGAGGCTGATATCAGAAAGCGCAGTGGTAAAAGACCGGAATAGGATGGGACTTCGTTCTCGTAGGATTACTCTCATAAGTGTGTACTTCGTCAAGCCTCTAGCTAATCGGTAATGACAGGTGTATAAGTAGAACATCATCAAGGCAACCTGACCCCCATGAATCACTACACCCATCTCCGCGATTCCACACATTCCCGAGTTCCTCCGCCCACTTCCGTGATAACAAAGGAAAGAGATATCTCTAGAATCCTCTTCCAACCTTCAGACAAATCTATACCTCCAAACAGTGAAACGTACTCCCTTGGCTTCCAGAAACAACTTTGCCCTTCCAGCATCCTTCATGTGCCTTCCATCACCAACCACAACTCATGATCTCTATCGATTCCAACAACGGGGTCATCGATATAATACCGGGCTGCCCCCCTAATCTGTTTCGCTATCAGGCCCCGCTGCCTCAAAAAACGGGGCGGGGGGAGCGCGGTAAGCGGCAGCAGTCGACAGGTATATGGGGAAAAGGGTTCGCCGGGTGAAGATGAATAGTTATAATTGCTCTGGAGGGAGGGGGAAAGATATGATAAGTGAAAGACGGCAGTCCTACTGTTCCAGGCCCGGTGGCCTCCCCTTGCCGGCAATATCCACGAGTGGGCCCGGCAGGTATCGTATAAGTACCTATACGGCTCTGCTGTGACTTGTGGTCAAATATTTAGAACCGGTTGGGCCCGGTAATCTTCCCCGCTGGGAGGATATGATACCATGGGGATAGGGAGTTGCGGATCCTGTACGCTCGATGTTACAACAACTGACGAAGAAAGGTTGTCGAGAAAAGCAGGGGTTTAGCAAGGTTTTTAGAATCTGGTCCAGGTTTAGGAGGAAACTTGGAGAGAGCGCTGCGGTATCGGGGGCAGGGAAATTTTGTTAGTATCGGTTAACTAACTTGTAGGGATACCATATTCCTAACCTTATAGTATAACGCTGCCGGGTGCACTACTTCCACCCCTGCCTACAGTCGTATTGCTTCTACAAGTGCCCGATTCGCCTTCTGGTTCTTGGGAAAGTTTTCCCTCTTCATATTCCATCACTCGCTGTCATAACTTCCTTTAGCATTAGGGTATATTTGGAACTACTTTATTGCTGGGATATCTCAGTCACGAGGTGGCCTATTTGGTCAATGGGGTATCCTGTTAGTCAAGAAGAATACTTGAGAGGCATGGGACAAATACCGGTATATTACTGCGGCACACTACCTGCAGTAACATCCCCTAGGCGACCGTCAGAACTGCAAACACCCCCTAAGAATGCACAAAATCAGTACGACAGCCGTGCTGTAATGTGAGGTTAGAGTCCGCATCAAGTCAATTTCCCTTCCTAGCAACGTCCCCTCTCAAGAGTAAGAGTTTTGACAACAAAGTAGGAAAGCACATTTACCGCGGGTGGCTCAACAGAGCCTAAGGAGATTAGGCTGAGTTTTTTTTTCCACCGAGGGGTGTGGGGGGTTGGTCTTGCCGGATAGTTGCGTTGAGTGCGCTTTTTTTTCCTATTTCGTTTTATTCAGTTTTGGGTTTCTTGGGGAGGTTTTTTGATGGGATATGGTTGAGATGATAATTATGATAGGATTTTCTGAGGCTACCCCACCAGGTGGTGTGAGTTTTGAGGGCTAATATGGGAGGCAACTCTGGCTGTGGCGGGACCGAGGTGTGCAGGGAAAGAGTCTGGGAACGGTAAGATGGGGTAGCTCGTGATAGTGAACGGCATGAAGGCGAGGGAGAGGGTGATACTGAAATTGAAGAAGGTTTCATGATGGCCGGTGAGGAAGTTTCTCAGGAGAGGCGGGGTGATAGAATGACTGATGGGCTAGGATAGGTAGGCCTAGTATCTGATGGCAGAAGGAATGGAAGCAGGAGCCATCGGGGTGCAAGATTTGCCTGATACGGTAAGGGTACGTTTTCAATCCTCTCCGTTGTTTACTGAATCTATGGGGGCTGACACCCATTTTCCATAACTGGGAGTGCTTCTCAACTCTAGGATTTGGCTGGTGCATTCTCCGATAGGCATGAAGCTGCGGACTCATAGGGTCTTGAACCGGGGCGCCATCTGACCAACATAGACCACGGGAGTCTTTCCTCTTGGCGTGTTGAAGCCAGGCTTTGGGTACAGATGGCCCACTTTCTCTAGTTAATTTTCCTGGTTACGCTCGGCGCTAGGCATCGTGATATATCTCGTTTAAGTTATTGCTTTACTGATTTACAATAGGTTTTTGGTTGGGAAATAGCGACGGAATATCACAGCCGGCTAGCTTTAATAGCGGCGGGTCGCATCGGGGAGGGCCAATCGCCCGGGACTGCTGATATCTCGGAGCGTAAGCTCACTATCTGAGAATGAAAAGCAGTTGGGGTTATTGGTTCATGGTACGGGATATAACACCGCTATACACTCCTGCCGGAAATATTCTCCCATTTTCAGGATGGGGTTTTATGGCATCTTGGGTATCTCAGTGAAAAAAATTGCTCATTAGGAGGTCTCGTTATAGATTGTGAGGCCACTGGCAGTCTCGAAGGAGAGGCTAAATAAATACTAGACTGTACATTTACGGTGCGCGCGTTGTATAGCGACTGCCTGGTATATATAAAAAGTGCAAACCTGGGTAAAAAATAAATAAATCTGCCGTAGGGTGTGATGTGCTGGGAAATTACTATAAGAGCTTTTTAACCCATTATTTATACTGGCTATGCCTAAATATCACCCAGGGATGATGGTAGGAGAAGTTGGAGATCCATTCATATCCCCCATGTGGCAAGATTCAGTGGTGAACCCATTTCTTCTTTTGTTGTTTGTGCTTTTCGTATGATACTGGACTTCTGGGAAACAGCATAGCTGGAAATATATTTTGCTATGGTGTTGGGAAGATGCAAGGCCTGGTAGGGCTTAAGACCTGTCTGCGACCATGTTTCCATTCACCTCCGTACATGCCGGGCTCAATGGCTCCTGCCAGCCAATGGCGGGCGGGTGGACACCAGAGCTCGGGTTCAATGGCAAGCATAGCTAAGGAATATATCCCACGAAGCACAATGGTAATCTGCAATCATTGCACCACATGGCGTCTCCTTAAGCCCAATAGCCAAGTCTAGGCTTCGAACACATGCTCCATTCACCATTCACAGTCCCAACATTCCCAGAGCCCCATTGCGTTCTCATGCGATATCAAATTTCCTACAGTATATAATGTCTATCATGTCCTCCCTCCTTCCTTTCAATCTTCACGCGCGTCTGCCACCTTCATCGAGCATTCATCTTTCCGGTCAAAGCGAGGAAAACAAGCAATACTTTCAATTCTTCGGCATAAACCACCAACTATGAATACCAACACGCGCAACACCACCACGGCCGGGGAAAACTCCAGAACCCCTGCGGCAGGCTCCCAGGGGCTGATTATCTGTCCGAACCCGTTTACCAAAGCCAAGACCGAAACCATAGGCGCCCTTGAATATGGCCTCTACGGCATGATAAGAGGGAGTGGGGATATGATTAAGGATGCTATGGTTAGACTCAATGTGGCGATCGAGAAAAAGAGGAGAGGGAAGGAGAGGAAGCGGGAGAAGAAGAGGGAGAAGAAGAGGGAGAGGCAGAGGGAGAGGGAGAGGGAGAAGAAGAGGAAGAGGGACAGGGAGAGGGAGAGGGAAAGAGAGATGGGGAAGGGGAAGAGCGGGAATTCTACCACTGCTCTCAACGCCGGATGGCCAATGCCCGGGGATCTTATTCCGCCTGCACCGGCAGCTTCTCATACGTCTCTGGATATCCCGAACGTTGCGAAAAACTCCACCACCGATACGGTCCAGAAAACAACCAATACCGGGGCTCCCAGCAAGGCACGCCAAGGACAATACCGGAGTATGCGCATTATCGATTTGGGGAAGAAGTCCGCGCAGGGGGGGGAGGGACCTGCCACGCCTGAAATGACGAAGACACCCGAGGTGGGACCGGTGGGTCAAATTGTGGAGGAGGTTTCTTCCGAGGAAAGGTCCCCGGTTCTGAAGCCCAGAGGAGGCGCTGGAGTTACGAAGAAGACTGATATGGGAGGTTTGAGGGGTAGAATTCCTACGAAGGCTAGGTCTGAGGCTGGGATGGAGAAGGAGGTGGAGAATCAGGCCGTTACCAGAACCACTGCTACCTATAAAATCATTAAAGCCCCCCGCACCGGACTTCCCGAGGGAGCCAGAACACCTCACCGCAGACTCCTTGTCATCTTCAAGCGGTCGAAGCTTGAGCAGGAGGAGGCTGGACCTTCTAGGGCTGATCTGGTCAAGAAGGGGAAGGCAGCCGAGAAGGGGTTGAGTGGTCTGAATGCGGAGGCCTCCACCAAAGCCAAGTCCCCTGTTATGAAGCCTAGGGCGGGCGCAGGGGTCACAAAGAGGGGAGGCAAGGGCGGTGCTCGTGGTGGTCGCGGTGGCAAATCTAGAGGGGGTAAGAAGGCTTAGTCCCAAAGTCAAAAAACACAATGATGGAACTGGGATAACTTTGTAATTAAAAGTACTTGAATAAAAATTTTTCTTTTACCTTTTCTCTCTCAAAGAGACTATCCTGGTACCGTATAATGTGCTCTAGTATCCTAGTCTACAGATCTCCAAAATTCCCGGCTGCTTTGGGAGCTGTGGCCAATGAATCGGCTTCACGGGGCATGGTAACAGCTTCAAGTTTGAATACAACAAAAGTATGGTACCATCCAATCAGGGCCCCTGATCCCTTGAATGTCGGCGTCTGCTCCTGTAGACGCTTTCCAAATACTTTGCTTCCTTGTGTGCGTTCCCCCAGCCTCACCAAAACGGCCTATATTGGATCCAAGTACAATGTGCCGAGTGGGTATCTGTGTTAATCATACAGTGGATATGAACCTGTGGTAGGTATAATCTACATATCTCGGTCATTAAGATTTATACTTGCTCAGCCGCTATCCCCTTTGTTGCAGGGATACTGGTTGGAGGACGAAAGAATGCAGTACTGCTATGGAGCAACTAAAGAACTCTAGAAAGGTGGAAAAAAATATCGTTGTCTCTCATCTCTCCAACTACCGGTAAAAATAGGAGTATATATCAACCATCATCCAATCATCTCTGCCCTTCCACCGATCACCACACATCTCTCATGTTCCCCATGCATATCTCCCATCATAACAAGAGAAAGACATGAACGAAGAACCTTCCCTGAATCTCTTTGTATCTCTGAAATGAAAGAAACCATCAATAGCCTTCTTGCATCTCCCGCAAACACCCACAACACCTGAGCCTTCCTTTCCCTCTTCAACACCCTTGACCAACTGAGTCACTCTGTGACCGGGATAAAATTTCCTCTCTACCATAACCACCCAATGGTAGAGAGGAAATTTCATCCCGGTCACAGAGTGCTTTCAATTTTAACGAGTTGGGACTTCTTTTATGGAATCTCTTGAGTAGGTTTTCCTCCTTTCAATATCCTCTGTAATATTCCACCATCAAAACCCCTTCCCTTCCTCAAAGACAGATGGCATCTCTGTTTACGCATACTGGGTGTGGATCTCGACGATAATATATATTCTCTACTTACACTAGACGCATATAAAGTTTTATTTACTATATGGCTTCTCCTCGGAACGGGAGTGGGCTTAGTAGCGACAGAATCGCAAGTGTTATAGAGCAATTTGTTGGAAGAGAGCACCCTAAGCGAACTCCCTGTCTGAGCTCGAAGATAGAGGTGACCTGCGATTACGGGCCAGCCAGCCACCTAAACAAATAAGCGCTAGAAAAATACCCGATCTACGGCACGCGAGCAAACAGTGCTGCACGAATTGCAGCATGGATCTTGAAACATGCATCAGCAAGGAGAGCTTGGAGGAAAATACCGGTACGGTATTGATGGTACAAAGAGATATCCGTATGAGAGGAATTGGTAAAGCAGCAATTGGGCCCTTATCGCTGAATCCATAGCGGAGAAGAAAGACTGCTGGAAAATCAAGTGCAGGGCAAGGCCTGCCGTATCCGGTCGTGGTTTAGAAAGTAACTTGGAAGGGTGCTATGGAGACAGAGGGAAGGAATTTTTTGTCCATGAAACTACTTGTAGGGACACCATATTCCCACCCGCTAGGTATGATATACCATCTAGAGAGTGCACTACATTTTCTCCTATCTACAGTAGTACTGATGGCACAAGTGTCCGACCAGCCTTCTTATTCACCGGAACATGTTTACTCTTCATATACTATCACTCGCCAATTATGTGAATTTTGTATGGCCGAGAAAATGGGAGAATGAAGCTTGATTCCCTTTTTGCCGCATACCAGTGCGGGTTTATATCATAGATGAAAAGTAAACACATAAGAAAAAAAGCCGAGGCTGGCATCATATGACAACCTCAGAGAAAGAAAACTCAAAAGAAAAGATACCATATATCAGAACCTCGGGTGAGGAGAGAAAAGTCATATGAAAGACTCGGAAAAAAATAACAACAAGTGAAACGAAAGGTATCATGCCTTAGTTATATATGGTATGGCTATAAGGTCCTGAGACGAGAAATGAAGGAGATGAAAAAAGCCATAGAAAAAACTAACAGAAAGAAGAGTAGTAAGGAAACTAAGCAAAAAGAAAACTAGTCTGTACGGCAGATAAACACTAAATCCAACAAATTACAAGGTGCGGACCGTAAGTTTGTGGTAAGTTACCATTTGATACGATATGTAAAGTACGATAACATTCTGTATTATCCGGACACTATCATTTGCCTTCTCTTATTTGGTTTCATTGGAATCTAGTCTAACATCAAACACCGGTACCCGGGACAACATTTAGGATGAACCACAGCAGACTTTGGGGACTGGACAACCCCATGCATTTGAGCCACAAAAAAAACCCCCATGAAAAATGCCAGAGAGCCATGCTGAATCTAACTATGCTGGTAATAAATATGCCTGGGAAAGAGAAGGAGAAAGCTTAGTCCAGTACAGTCGTGTCCGGAAAGCCTTCATACCCCTGACCAGTGCAACCAAGTCAACATTAATGAAATGAATGCCCACAAATAAATAAATAAATAAATAAATACATTCTATCTAAATACATAGTAAGATATAAGTTGTAAAGAGCATCTTTAGAAATTATTGTAAAATTCCAGCATCAAATATGGTTTACAGACCAGTATGTTCAGGTGCTGACTAAAATCTAATTACTAAAAATATGCCTTATAAAATATTTTTTATCTCTATAAATTATGATTATAATAATTTAATATTAAAATCCAGAATAATATTATTATAGTAGTATTAATCTACAGCTATCTCTCATATGAAAATTAAAGAACCATCCTACGTTTTTTTTTTTTTAAAAAAAAAAAGTGCCTCTAAACTGTTAGTATTCTCTTATAAGGCCTTCTTATAAGGCTAAATATAGTCTAATACTTATATTTCTTTTAAAGATCAGAAAACCTAAATCTTTAAACAATTTTTGGATCTTTATATCAGGTACTTATTACTAAATAGAATGCCCTAAAAAATCTTATATAGTCCAATTGCTTATAGCTAAAGTCTATTTTAATTAAGCTTTAGTATATCCTACTTGCAATTTGAGTTACTTGATAGCTAGCTACTTTTGAATATTACTAGTAGTTATTAGAGGTTATAATCAATGCTACAAATTAAAATATAAAGAGTATAGTGGATTGCAACTCTAATTCTGTTATGCCTTGAGCCCTAGAGGGAGCCCAAATTACAGTACATTTTTCCTAGTATACCAGAAGCTGTAGTTATCTAGATTGAGGTATATTATTTATATATTCATACCTACATACTTTAATTAAGAAAATATTATACTATGAACCAGAGGTAACTGACTTAGCTAATAACAACTAAAATAGTTTGAAAGATATAGAAAAAGGCAATAATTATGTCTTTTCCAGAATTAGTTATTTCTTAGCATAGTTGAACCTGCTTTTTTAGTAGTATTATTGTAATAGTATAATGTAATAGGTATTTATATATGTTCAAGTTCCATCCCACTGGTAAAGAATTTTACTTCACTAAGGAGATATCCTGTCCACCTAGAGAATATCTCCTTGGTGAAGCAGAGAACTTGCCCTGTAGGATAGCCCATTCACCAAGTTAAATTTTTCTCATCCTATTTACCAAGTAGAATACATTAAATTAATTTTTTATGTACTATTAATTCTCTTCTTGTCTTCTTATTCCTTTCTCACCCTATCCATAACTTGAATTCAATAATTCACACCTTATTCTAAGAAGATATTTGATGTGAATACTATCATACCGGTTGATTTTTGGCCTATTAAGAACTTTCTTTTTAATTTTCTTGGTTTGTTTGGAATACAGGAAAAGGAGGTGGTAAGGTATTTCTTTACTCTATTAACTAGTTATAGCAAGCTCATTGAAGGCATACAGTTCTTGAGTATTTTAGTTGATTTATATGAGGTGGAGTCTATCTCATCTCTCTTTCTTTTCTGTTATTTTTCTTTCCCTCTGTTTGTTCCTTTCTTTCTTCATAATTATAATCTGTTATTTTCTATCAAACATATATCAGATAAAATTATTCTCACAAACCTTAATTAAAAAAAACTTAAAGTTTTCTGTCCTGTTCTTTATCTGGTCTTCCATCCTGTTATTTATCCATTTCTTTATTCTCTACTCTATTCCATTCGCTATTCAGTTCTCTATTTGGTAATTCTCTGTCCCTGTATTTCATTTTCAAAAATTATTTGATTGCTTTTAATAAACTAATAACCTAAGTGTTTATTCACATTTAATGAAAAGTCTGAAAATGTATCAGAATTACCTTTCTGCTCATAAGAATACAATAAGAATAGCTTATAAGATATACTAGTACTACTATTCCTATAGATTTTGACTTTTTTACTATTATATTACTTTACCAATAAGCTTGGTTAATGGAATAGATAAAGATTTCCTTTGTGTGTAGGATATCCTGTCAGGAAAGTGACCTACTTAGCCAAGAGGATATTTTCTTGGGGAAGTAAAATTCTTTGCTGGTAGGATGGAATATATATATAACTTTCTTTAGATCTACTAGATAGTTTTGTTCTTGTTCAGCTGCTATTAACTAAATGAATATAACATAAAAGATTTTAGAATTAAGGAAAATTTTATAATAGCTATTAAAAAAGTTACCTAGAAGAAGCTAACAACTTAGATCAACATAGTGGTAATTGTGAAACAATTACAGAAATGCAATTAATTTATTTTTCTATTTAAGTATTTGCTTTCAATCTACTCTCTAATAATACTAGTAATGATAATTAAAACTTATTAATTACAAAGTTTAGAGAGTTGAAAATGTTGAGAAGTTTTTAATTCTTTTAACTTCAGATTTCTAAGATCTATTCACTCAAGTAGTTTTTATTGATATAGTTTATTACTCCATATAAAAAAACTAATAGGAGAGGTTTAAAGACAAATAAATAAAATTTTACCAACCAAAATTAAATATATTAAACAAATAATAATATTAATACAAACTTGAACCTTGCATGTAGGTTATTTAAAAGTTCTATTAAAAATACTCTACTTTAAAATTACTTTTCAGAGGTGGTTTCTATAGATTCAGTAGATAAAAATCAAATAACTTATTATATAGTTAGAGCTCTAAGTAAGTTTTTTCTATTAAAATATTTCGTGATATTATAATATTATAAGAAATTTTATAGTATTATTTAAAGACTCTTTACTTGTACAAGATAACAGTGCACTACATACTTTTCCAAGAAATTGAATTCCAATTCCTGTATATTTTCATTCCATACTATGTTTCTCACAAGTACCTTTCTTATGATATAGTATTATATCGATATACTATAATATTGGCACTAGAAAAAATCAGAGTCCCAATAGGGCTTAGGTCCTGTCTGGGAGTATGTTCCCATTCACGTTCGTTTATGTTGGGTTCAATGACTCTTGTCAGCCAATGGCTGGCCGGCGGACACCAGAGCTCAAATTCAATGGTAAGTATAGTTAGGAAATCTAGCTCACCAAGCACAATGGCAATCTGCAATAATTGTACCACATGGCATCGTCTTAGGGCCAATGGCCAGATACAGTCTTCAAGCAGGCACTCCATTTGCCATTCATATTCTCACCATTCCCATAGTCCTATAGTGTTCTCCCACCACATCAAATTTTCTACAGTATATAATAACTATCTTCAGGAACATCTGCGACCTTCACCAAGCATTCATATTTTCAGCCAAAGGGCGGAAAACAAGAAATACTTTCAATTTACCACCCCAATGCTTCAGCATATGCCACCCACTATGAATACCGACACGCCCAACACCACCACCGCCGGGGGCAACTCCGGAACCCCAGCTGTAAGCTCCGAGGGATTGATTATCTGTCCGGACCCATTCATCGAAGCCGAGACCGAAACCATTGGTGCCCTCGAATACGGGCTCTACGGCATGATAACAGGCAGGGCTGGTATAGTTAGAGAGGCCATGGATATGCTCAGTGCGGCAATCAAACAGGAGAAGTGGGAGGAGGAGAGGGAGAAGAGGAAGGAGGAGAGGGAGAAGAAGAAAGAGGAGAGGGAGAGGGAGAGGGAATTAGAGAGAGAGCGGAGGACAAAGAGAGAGAAGGAGAGG
>LN890992.1:0-13391 GCA_900010015.1 Tuber aestivum | reverse complement strand
GAGAGGAAGCGGGAGAGGAAGAGGGAGATGCAGATGCAGAGGGAGGAGGAGGAGAGGGAGATGGAGAGGAGAAGGAGAAGGAGGAGGGGGGTGGGGATGCCGCTGCTGCCCCCGGCAGCAGATGGTTTATGGCCGGGGCACTTATTCCGCCTCCACCGGCAGCCTCTTATACGTCTCCGAGTCCCCCGAACATTGCAAAGAACTCAGTCGCCGTTAGGATCGGGAGAAAGGCCCGTGCTAGGGCTCCTTGCGATGTGCGCCAAGGCCAACGCCGGAGCATGCGCATTATCGAGTCGAGCCAGAAATCTGCGCAGGGGAAGGAGGAACCTGCTGTGCCTACTTTGGCTAAAAGGGAGAAGACACCCGAGGTGGTGCTGATGGGTCGGAATGTGGCCTCCGCCAAGGACAAGTCCCCAATGCTGAAGCCCAGAGATGGCTCTAGAGTTGGGAAGAAGACTGATGTGGGAGGATTGAAGGTTAGAATTGGTGCGAGGGATAAGGCTACCGCTGGGATGGAGAATGAGGTGGAGAGTCAGACCACTCCCAACACGACTAGCGACCAAACCACAAAATCCCCCCTCACCCGGATTCCTCGCGAAGCACCCAAAACTCCCCAGCGCCGGTGCATGTTCACCATCAAGCTGAGGCCGAAGCCTGAGCAGAAGGAGGCCGGACCTTCTGGGGCTGGTCTGGTTAAGAAGGGGAAGACACCCCAGGAGGGGTTGAGGGGTCAGAATGCGGAGGCTTCCACCAAGGTCAAGTCCCCTGTTCTGAAGCCTAAGGCGGGAGCGGGGGTCACCAAGAGGGGAGGCAGAGACAGTGCACGCGGCGGCCGCAGTGGCAAAGCGAGAGGGGGTAAGAAGGCAGAGTTCTAAATCGATACCAAAAAAGAAAAAAAAACAGGACCGAGCTGGCGTAACTCTGTATCTAAAAGCAAGTACTTACTTGAATAAATTTCTTCACTTCTGTTTCTTTTTCCTTGCTACAGAGAGCAGCTTATAATAGTACAATCTCTGCTAGTATCAAGACCTAAGGTCTCCGGGATACCCCGCTACTCAGGAAATTACTGTCAACTCATCAGCCCATCCCGGACATCAGGAAGTATTCATGGGTTAATGTAACAAGATACAGCGCCACTAGAGCAGTTACCCCCTCAAGACCCTAACCGTCGGCTCCCACTCCTCACTACCAAACTCCCTCCATTGACGCCAGGGTCACATGTTGGACAGTTATCCGTGTCGCAGATATAATAAATATGCTCCACCCCAGTGGTCAAGTAGCCCACTTGATCAACAAGATATCCCATTCGCCAAGTAAGCCACGTTGCGGCCGGTATATCCTAGTAGCGAAGCAAATTCCAATCCCTCCCAGTCGGGAAGGAAAAGAAAAGATAAATAAGCGAGTGATATCATATGAAGAGGAAAATACCCCAGAGGCTAGCAAGGTGACTTAGGTTCTTGTGTAGGGAGAGCCATATCGAAAGAATGGGTCAGCATAATTGGCAGCGTTTTCTATCTCTGGTCTTAGGATACGATGTTACTAGTTTTGCAGACAAATACTTCCCTCCTATAGTCACTCTAGGGCTCTCTGCGTTCTTGCCCACAGTTCCATAAAGTCCTACCGGCTCCACTGAATCAGTTGCTTTTCGACTATCTTGCTCAACCAGCCCGAACCGCACGGCAAACGCACAATTCCTACTTTGCCATTTCCCTCCAAAGGAAGTATATCCGAACATCACCCCGTACCTCTAATACCCCATTTTCTCCCAATCTGACATCCATGCTAATTCTCAACTAGACCTTAGCTCCTCCAACCCGTACCCTCTGTCCGTGTGGTGGCGGAGGTTGGATGTTATATGAGCACTGATGATTGCGGTCTCTTTTGTTGTCGCAGTCGGGCTAATTCTGGGAGCTGGTTCAGGCTGCCCTCTCCGGGGGTGTGGGCCACAAGTGTCCCTGTAATCGAGCTCAAATTAAGCAGGCTTAAATATCACGTAAATGATCCTATGTACTAGTAGATGGGGGCAAAGATATATAGTGAATTCCTGATACGCCCCCAGCTTGAATGAGGGATATATGTTACAGCCGAATGGCATAGCAAAGAACAGTTTACCAAGAAGCATTATTGGGGGAGGAAATGGTTGTCGGTGGTAGAAGGAATTAAGGTATATTGTGGCGGGGGGTGTCCTCAAGCCTCGCTTAGAGAACCCACAAAACATGCCCCAAACTCATTAAAAACAGAACTAGAAGATCTTCCTTGTGAGTTGGATAGGTGAATTTCCTTCCTAATCTCTGGGAGGGAACTAAGATATTACCCATGATATAGGGGGGTTTTTTTTTTCCCCTCAGATCACACTAAATCACTCGCATAACCTGTGAATTTTGTATGGCCGAGAATGGGAGAAATGAAGCTTGATTCCCTTTTTCCCGCATACCAGTGCGGGTTTTTATCATAGACGAAAAGTAAAAACATGAGGAAAAAGCCGAGGCTGGCACCATGTGACAACCTCGGAGAAAGAGAACTCAAAAGAAAAGATACCATATATGAGAACCTCGGGTGAGGAGAAAAAGTCATATGAAAGACTCGGAAGAAAATAACAATAAGTGAAACAAAAGGTATCATGCCTTGGTTGCATATAGCATGGCTATAAGGTCCTGAGACGAGAAACGAAGGAGATGAAAAAAGCCATAGAAAAAACTAACCAAAGAAAGAATAGTAAGGAAACTAAGCAAAAAGAAAACTAGTCTGTATGGCGGATAAATACTAAATCCAACACCCCCTTTCGACAAATAGACCATAGGCAGAGAAAAATAAACAAAGTAAAAATAAAATACCACTTCAGGGCAATACACCAATCCGTGAGAGTAGCAAACAGTGCCTCTGAGGACCCAAAGGCTTAGTACAAATATCAGCAAGCATGTCCAAAGTACCAACAAACTCTAACAGGACCTGCCCATTACAAACAAACTCATGTAGCCAGCGATAACGAACATCAATATGTTTAGTACGCTGGGTTATCGCACCAGTCTCAACAAGCCTCTTAGCTCCAGCATTGTCTGTAAAGAGTGTAACATGAGAGGTAGGACACTGGGAAACAGGTTGGGTATCGAGCTGCTGTAGAAGTGAATCCAACCAGATAGCCTCCTTTCCAGCAACAGAAAGTGCAATGAACTCCGCCTCATTTGTAGAAGTCGCTATCAGCGACTGCTTGCTAGCATGCCAAGAGACAGGAGCGCCAAAAACAAGGGCAAGATAGCCTTGAACACTATGGCGGTGGTGCTCGCGGGCATAGCTGGCATCACTATACATCGATATAGTAGGAAAAGAAAAGACAGCAGAAGAGGGAAAAAAGGTAAGACAGTAGCTCTTAGTTGTATGGAGGTATCGGAGAAGGCGTTTAAGGGCTCGCCAGTGGTGCTGAGTCGGTGACTGACTATACTGCGCAAGGATAGAGATTGAATAGGCGATATCGGGGCGTGTTGCGAGCATAGCATACATTACAGAGCCAATTGCGGATCGATAAAGAGTGGAATCAATAGGTGGACCATCGGTAATCCCTGGAGTACTATCAAAGCTAACATCCATTGGTGTTGATTGGTTGCGTACAGCTGAAGAATCCAGATTGAACCGTTCCAGCATCCGAGTAATGTAAAGCTCCTGGGAGAAGGAAATCGAGCATGCATCCAGTTTCCGTGTAATCTTAATACCTAAAAGGAATTCAATGTCGCCTAAATCCTTAATTTCAAACCGTTCCTTAAAGTGGTCTAATAGTTGATGAACCTCCTTCCTGGAACCACAGAGGACAATATCATCGACATAGAGTAGCAAGTAGCCCCCACCAGGAGTGAGAAAGAGTCCATGATCTGCAGTAGACTGCCGGAGGCCAATACTCAGGAGATAATCATGAAAAGTCCCAAACCACTCACGTGGTGACTGCTTTAAGCCATAGATAGAACGTAAAAGACGGACAACCTCACCGGTAGGTAGTCGTAAATAAATATCGGCATGGAGGTCGGCACCCAAAAATGCAGTAACAATGTCCAATTGGTTAATAACCAGTCCCCTAGCAGCAGCCAATGCAAGAACCATCCGAATAGTTGACCATCGGACTACCGGAGCATAGGTCTCCTGATAGTCAATTCCAGGAACCTGGCGATCACCACGAGCCACCAGCCGTGCCTTAAAGCGTGAGAGCACACCAGCTGAGTCATACTTGCACCGAAGTATCCAACATGAAGGAATAGCCTTTCGACCTTGAGGCAGGACTGCAGCACGCCACACACAATGTCTCTTCATAGCTCCAAGCTCCTCCGCAATTGCCAATTCCCACTGTGACCTATCCGGCCCACCAAGAGCATCACGATAGGAGATAGTTCCATCCAAGGAAACAAAAGCAAATTGAGAAAAGGAAGACAAGGCAGACTCAGTAGAGGAGGAAGCAGATAAGAAAGTAGAAGACAGGCCAGAAGTAGGCAGAGAGACAGAAGACAGTGCAGGAGACGGGGTATCTACTACAAAGAGAGGAGGAGTATCAACTTCCACAATCTCCTCATAGGAACGCGAAGCAGACTCATCAAAATGAACATCTCGAGCGCGTATAACACGTTGGGTATCAGGAAAGTAAATACGAAATATATTAGTCCCATCATAGCCAACCAAGATACCAGGCCGGGAATGTGACTCGAACTTATTGCGGAGCGCCCTTGGAACATGAACATGTACCGTAGAGCCAAAAACTCGAAGATGGCCAATATAAGGTGGCTTCCCATTCCATAGCTGAAATGGTGTCATATGATTAGGAAGAGAGGATGTTGGTGACCGGTTGCGTAGGTAGACAGCAGTCTGAAGAGCCTCTGCCCAAAGCATTGGGGGTACATCGTTTTCATGCAGCATCGAGTTAACCATTTCCACGAGGGTCCGATTCATTCGTTCAGCCACGCCGTTCTGCTCGGGACTGTAGGGAACCGTAAACTCATGCGTAATACCTGAGGTACTGAGATATTCAGTGAAGGCTGAAGCCGCTGGTGTGTGATCTAGACGCCGATCCAGTGAGGCACCATACTCCAAAGCATTATCAGAGCGGAGAAACTTCATCCTAGTCCCCTTAAGCCTTTCCAACTTAAGATGCAACATCTTAAATGCATCAAAAGCTTCTCCCTTAGTACGCGAAATAGAGACAATAACAAAGCGAGACATATCATCAATCCAAGTCACAAAATACTTCAGCCCACCAACAGATGGAACTGGAGCTGGTCCCCAAATATCTGAGTGAATCCTCTCTAGGAGTACCTTTGCACGAGGCATGGGTTCCCGAGATGGTTGTCTATGCTGCTTGCCCTTCAGACAAGGAAGACAAGGCTTATCAATCTCCGTCCCAGGCACAATCCGCATACCTAAAGAACTATGCACCAACGTCCGAACAGAAGAGGAGTTCAGATGACCGAGCCGCCGGTGCCAAGTATTTAGTGTCTCCGTAGCAGTCTTCAAGGTAGTACTCTGAAGACTGGAGAGTGGAGCTGCTACAGTCAAATCAAGATCCACCGCAGAGGCATCTGAGTCAGAGGGTAGCGTGGGCTGGTCCGGAGCAGGAGCTCCTAGCAGGACACTAGATGTAGAAGCAGAAGAGGAAGAAGAAGGAGAAGAAAAAGAAGAAGAAGTAGCTGGAGGAGAGGGTGGTATCGGCATAGCCATGGTAGCTGCCTGTGATATTGTAGTAACAAAGGCAGTGGGTTGGAAACGAAGCTGATAAAGCCGTCCAACAGAATATCCATAGAGCACCGCACGGCCATTCTTAACTACCTCAATACCACCAGAGGAAGAGGAATAAGTGGCTCCACACTCCTGCAGTTGCCCCAAAGATACCAGACTAACATTCCCAAAGCCCGGAGCATGGTAGACATTACTCAAGGTAACCGTAAGGCTACCTGAAGGGGTAGTAACAGGAAGGACTGCAGTACCAACAGCAATGGCATCAACACTCTCGCCATTTCCAACTCTGATAGGAAGTGGAGACTCAAGAGAAACATAGTCTTGGAGAAAGATGTCTGAGCAAGTGATGTGATTAGTACAAGCAGAATCAAGATACCAAACTGGGAAGGACTCAGAGCCCATAGACCGAGGATGACCACTAGGAGCTAAAGCAGAGAGAGCACAATCCACATCGGTAATCTCAGTAACATGAGTAGAGTGGGAGACTTGGGAAGCATCTCGAGTAGACCTGGGACTGCTTCTTTGAAAGGAGGAAGAGCGTTGAGGGCGCTTATGAGGAAAGTGTTGCCAGCAATTCTCGGAGGTGTGGTTGGAGCGATTGCAGTGAGCACATTGCCGGCGACTGGCTTGAGGGCTAGAAGGTTGTGGGCTACTATGAGTATGCTGAAAATGAGAACGTACAAAACCGGATTTCCTATTTCCTGCCTTCACACTCTGACCACCAGATGTGGATCCAGAAATATATAAGGCAGAATGCGGATTGTGGGAGTTGCTAGGTCGTTCCACAGCCAGCCGTAGCTCCTCTGCGACAAGTGTTTGATGGATTAAAGTGAGACTGACTTGCTGGGTAAGCGACAGTGAGGTGCGAACAGTACGAACAACCTGTTCATAAGACCTTGGAAGACCATCAAGGACCTGATTCACAAGTTGTAGACGAGAAAGGGTAATGCTGACAGAGGATAGACGAAAGAAAAGATTATTTGCCTCTGCAACATAGCTGTCAACTGTCTGGCCCGAGCGTAGACGAAGACTTTGAAACTGCATCTGAAGAGCACTCTGATGAGCAATAGTACTCGCTTCAAACCGTGTGACCAGAAACTTCCAAACCTCCCGGGGATCAGTAATAGAAAGCAGCATGGAGAGAAGATCCTCGTTAATATGTGATTCGATAAGGTCCAAGGCCCGCGCTGCACGTAGCTGTTCATCCGCAGTCTCGGCAATAGTGGCTCGCTCAGCTGCCCGTGTCTCCCGAGTGACCTCCGCAGAAGCCTTCGGAACACTGCTTGGATCGACAACATCCCAAAGCTGTTCAGCGCGGAGATGGTTTGACATTCGGTGTTTCCACAAGGTCCAGTTATGGGCAGTAAGAAGTGGGCATTTCAGAACCCGAGTCCGGTCGGTATTGCCACCCGACCAGGTAGTAGTAGTAGACATTTTCAGTAGAAAGAAAGTAGCCAAAGTAAAAATAAAATTGCGAGATATAGGAAAAGCAAAAGAGTACTGATCAGTGAAAAAAAATCAGGAAGCAAAAGGGCTCATAACCTGTGAATTTTGTATGGCCGAGAATGGGAGAAATGAAGCTTGATTCCCTTTTTCCCGCATACCAGTGCGGGTTTTTATCATAGACGAAAAGTAAAAACATGAGGAAAAAGCCGAGGCTGGCACCATGTGACAACCTCGGAGAAAGAGAACTCAAAAGAAAAGATACCATATATGAGAACCTCGGGTGAGGAGAAAAAGTCATATGAAAGACTCGGAAGAAAATAACAATAAGTGAAACAAAAGGTATCATGCCTTGGTTGCATATAGCATGGCTATAAGGTCCTGAGACGAGAAACGAAGGAGATGAAAAAAGCCATAGAAAAAACTAACCAAAGAAAGAATAGTAAGGAAACTAAGCAAAAAGAAAACTAGTCTGTATGGCGGATAAATACTAAATCCAACATAACCACATGTCTCTCGCTACCTGAAAGTGAGCATGAAATGGACCTCGGCGGAGCCGCTACCCTATGCCTAATAGCCCCTTCTAGTTTGAGACAACCCATATACTCATACTTGTGTATAAGGATGCTAGTGTAAAATAGTAGATCACAGGATAGTTACTGTACGCCAATTGTATCTCATCGAAACCCCACCTTCCTCAAGAGTCCAAATTGGAGATGTGATCCGATAAAAGAATCTCTCCCGCGAATTTTTTCAACTGCAGGTGCTCGCGACTACCGAGCCCAATATGTGGCCAGCGGGATTAACTGTGAGTACCAGGAGTGTGAGGACCTGAGGCCAACCTCTTCTTTGGTCAGTTACCGTTAAAGACCGGACATGCTTTCCCTTACGCTACAACTCAACCTGCCCAGGGCGCCAAGCGCACTTGTGGCTACTAGTGCTAAGTCAGTAAATCACCGGATCCCGGATCACAAGTTTTCAGGGAGCATAGTAAAGTATCTCAATAAAGGCACTTGCTTGCCCTCTTTGGTCCCATGCGCTACACCCCAGTCCAAAAGGGTAGAGAATAAAAACATTGCATCTTCCCCCCCTCTATCCCCAGCTCAAGCACAAACGAAAGCAACACCGGTATACTCCAGTATCATACTCGCGTAGGCTATAGCACCATGGCGGGTAGGACCCCGCCATGCTTGCACCAATAACGTCGCTGCGGTTTTTAATGAACTGTGATTGCATACCATCCATATCCAAGTAAAGGGCAAAACGCTGGTGGATGCAATAGTGGTCCTTGTTAAAAAATCCTTTGATATGACAGGCACTATGCTAAGCATAACTTGCCCTTTACATTACAGTTGCACTTGGCTATAGTAAATCCTCCCTTAATTCCAACCTCTTGGTCTTCCAACCCACCTGTTACTCCAGTCCTGTGTAGGAATAAATTTAGCATGATATTTGCACCATGGAAAGTCCCTCTGTAACTTCCAACCCTCCTATAGTCCCACTTCTAAGAAACAGATTTATCCTGATTCCAGAAAGCAGAACTTATGGATAAGAGATATAGGACTAGATATGGGATTAACCTACACTTTTACAGAGAAAATCTTTCCATCTCAATTACCATACTGTAAGTTAGATATCATAATAATATTACTATTTGAGTCAATATCAAGTTTGTGCCTCACATGATTTGATTTTACATTTGTTTTCATCTATACTATAAAGAAGTAGGAAACATATAAAATTTCAAAAAAAATCATATAATAACTTTCTTCTCTGTTATATATTTTTACTTCTCCTATACCTTAGTCACATATTACTAAAAATGTGCATAGTAGCCTTCTATAGTAATTCTTCCTAAAGTCTCCTATAAGTCTTCTCCAATTATCTTTTCAAAGTTGTTGAATTTATCTTCTATCAGCTTCTATACTATATTTTTAAACTTATTTACAATTATATTAACTTGAAGTAACTGAAAATACTTATATAACCTGTTTAAATAATATATAAATAATATTTTAAAGGTACAAATCATTTAGTACACTCTTAGTTTCTGTAAAACTTATTAGTTATATTTATAACTAGTAGGTAGTACTAGGTAGTATAACTAGAATTAATATATTATTAATACAATCAATTATTATATACTTACTTATATAGGAATTAGAATAAAATTTTATTATAATAAAGAAATTACATTACTTTATCTTAGTATTTTAATATTTAATATTATATTGTTATACTAGATTTTTTCTCCTATAGTAGAAAACAAGAGGTTTTACCTACTAGATAGTACTATCAGTAAATATATAGAAAATAACAGTTGCTTAACATTTATTTCAGCCACTTTTGCTACTACTAGTATATACCTCTATGGATTTACTTTATATATTCAAATACTACAATTATTTGTTCTTTACTCCTTTATTTTTTTTATAATATTTTTCTGTATTTTAATCTTCTTCCATTCCTTAATTATTAACTCTGAAATTAACTAGTATCTAACCACCTACACCTGCATTGAACAAATATCATTTGTAAAACTAACTAAAATCTCTGGACTTAGAACTACCAAGTTAGAGAGAACTTCTGACTTAAATATCCCAAGACAAATCCAAGTACTAGTGGAGATGTTTTTGTATATTGTAATACTTACAGAGATGTTTAAGACATGATATTGGTTGACTAGAAAGACAAATAATCATAACTGAACAAAATAAAAGATAGAAAAAAAGTGAAATAATAATACTGAGATAGAAAGGAGAGAGAGAAAAAAGAGAAAAAGTAGCTTGAGAAATAGCTGACCCATTTATAGTACCCAGAATAGCCTCCATGTACAAGCCAAATCTAGAAAGTATTACAGAAAAACAATTATTAGTAAGAGAGGCTCAATAAAGCATAATAGATTAAAAAAAAAAGATTTATCTCTCAAACATGAGTAGGAATTGAATCTACCAGAGCAAAGTAGTTCATCTAAGCTAATTATATTCCATTCTATCTGAATGGCAACTCAAAGTACCTGGTTCGTAGTAGGAAATGACTTGCATTGCTGAATATGCTGTTTTATAATACTCCAGACATTTTCAATTGAGCTGCAGTCTGGAGAGGAAGGTGGCCAGTCAATAAAATAGCCTCATATTCCAAGTGCATGAAAGTAATTTTGAGTAAGAGTAGCATGGTATGGAGTAGCACTATCTTGCTACAAATATATATAATCAGAGTTGGAGTTCTTATTAGGCTGTAGTTGAGATTCCTGCTGCCAAAAGCTATAAAAATGAGGGACAATATAGGTGGTGAAGGATGTAGTAGTTATGGTTTTCCCCCAATTCTCTTTACCCCAAAAAATAAGAGGTCCTTTGTGACCCCTTTTGAAACAAGTCCAAACTATAATAGTGTTACAAATTGTGACTAAGCAAGGCAGATTTTACATAGCTTGGAATTCTGAGTTATAGGTATGTTGGATTTCACATGATGCATACTAGTATACCATAGGTTATTATGTTTACCTGTTCATGACTCACAGTTGTGAGTCACATAATGTTATGATTTTCGCATATGACTCAAACTATAAATCATGAGTTTTACTCAGATGACGTGAGTTCTGCACCTGACTTGATTATTGAGTTTTGATTAGTTTAAGGTATATTACATGGTGACTCATAAGAGTCAGCTAAGGGATTTCACATGACTCATGGTTATGAGTCACAAGGTTTGTGTGACGGAAAGTATAAGTCACATCAGGTGAAGAGTGACTATATAAAGGGTCACTAGGGCCTCAAGTATGAGCTCTTTACATGTTCTTCTAGTTTATTTCCTATACCAATTATTTTATAATAAAAACACCTTTGCGCTCTCTACTCTACTTTAAGAACCCAGAAACTATCTTTCCTCCCATGATGCGAGAATAAGTCCTAAGTAAGGACTTAAGAAGATTGGAGGAATAGGCATGATAAGATAGAAGTCAAAGAACTTGACTATTGATATTACATAAGCAACGGTCTAAGAACTATTACCTTATCCTGAAGTAAGAATCATTACCTGTTGCACTTCCCCTAAGCCTGGTAGGATTCTTAACAAATAGTTTCTAGCTTGCTAAACTTTGGCATCAAACAGTCTTCTAAATCTTCCACAACTGCCTGCCATATAACCTATACTTTCCTACTAGATAATAATCCTCCTACATCAAATGCTGACTCATCACTCCAGATTACCTTATTCTAGTCTTCCTAAGTCCAGTCAGCATAGTGATAGGACTAGTCAAGATGAACTTCTTTTGTCTCAATTAGTAGACAAATATGGTCGAATACAGGAGATACAGCAGTGGTATCCTTCAGTAGAAAAAGTGCTTTGTAGAGTTTTAAGTTTCAAACTAGTTTTAACCCCTGCTTGTTCAGCCACCTCAGTCAAAGAAAGCTATCAATTTGCTTATAAGGTTGTTGTAAAATTAATTAATCTCTTTCAAATAGGAGTAGTTAAGAGCTTAGGCCAACTTAGTTTTCACTTTTAGGGAGTAACGTATTCCACAGTGATGTGACACACGACTGGGATGTGACACTAGGGCTGACGTGCTCTGAGACATCAATCGCCCATATCATAATCCCCACTTTTGATCGCAGTTATTGTGGTAACAACGAACAACAACACAGGATGGGTAAAGTCAATCCCAGGAAAGCATCCGAATATGAAGAACGGCTTCAGCGAGCAATAAAGGCAGTCAAAAGAGCAACAGACCTAGTATCAGTAGCAGAAGCAGCAGAGGAATATTGTGTTGATAAGCGAACACTTTACCGGCGAATCGCGGGAACCCATTCAAGTCGAGTTGAAGCGCACCAAGACCAGCAGCGTATCACGGTAGCTGAAGAGAAGGCGATCGTAAATTGGTGTCAGGATCAGGATGACAGAGGCTTCCCACCCAGGCTTGATATGGTCAGAGATATGGCTATCTACCTAGAGACAAAGAGAATAGCTGTTGGATGTCAACCGTTGCCTTTAGGTAAAAACTGGATACGTCGATTCCTTACACGCAATCCAGAATTAGCAGCCAAACTTAGTACTCGACTAGAAAGACAGAGATCGCATGCGAAAGACCCCATACTACTGCAAGATTATTTCACCAAACTGGGACGCATAATACGGCAGAATAGCTTGCAAGCACGACAGATCTTTAATATGGATGAGAAGGGCTTCCTGATGGGTCTAGCAGCTCGGGCCAAGGTTTTATGCCGGCGTGGACGTCGGAATCCTCATGTTACCCATGACGGAAAGCGGGAGCTAGTGACTGTCATTGAGACGATTTCCGCATGTGGCAACACTCTTGCTCCTTTTATCATCAATAAGGGGGCAGGTCACTATCTTGAATGGTATCGGAATCTGACAGATAGGGAGCAAGACTATCAATTCAGTTACTCACCAAAAGGATGGACTGATGATCAGCTTGCTTTGAAGTGGTTGATTGATCTTTTTGAACCTCAGTCAGCAAAGATTGCTGGCATAGGGTTACCCCGGCTCCTTATTTTTGATGGTCATGGATCACATATTACGTTTGAGTTTGTTCAATTCTGTATTGAGCATAGTATTTTCCTGCTCTGCTTGCCATCCAATTCTACACATCTATTACAGCCTCTAGATGTAGGACTGTTCGGCCCCTACCAGCACTATTACGGTCTTGCTGTAGACAAGTATCTTCGTTCAGGTCAAGACAGGGAAGGAATTAAAAAAGCGGCCTTCATTCCATTTCTTACCGAAGCTCGCGATCATACGATGAAGTCTACGAGCATTCGAGCAGCCTTCACAGCAACCGGGATATGGCCATTAAACCCAGGTCGAATATTAGGCAAACTCGCACCACCACTCACAAAACATCGCGATACACTTGGTACAGTATGTCAACCTCGAACGGCCTACGACATCCGCAATCGGGTAAAATCCGGTCACACTATTCTTAAGAGTATGGCATTACTTAGCTTGGATTCTAAAGCGGACAAGAAAGCTTATAATCAGGTTGGAGGCTTACTTCGAGAATTGGGCCATCAGCTTGAACAGGAAATTGCGGAAAAGGAACTTTATAGGGAATCAAACCGCAAGCTTCAAGGTACACAGACAATTTTCAACACTACAGATAAGCGGCAACTATCAGTAGCTCGGGTACTTGATGGGGCAGCCTTGGTCCAGCTTCGGGATATTCGGTTAGCGAAGGATGAGAAAAAAAAGTCAAAAGCACCTCAAAGGACACCTAGATCGAA
>LN890991.1:588166-601033 GCA_900010015.1 Tuber aestivum | reverse complement strand
ATGAAATATAGATTAATCATACTGTTTTGTGCAGCCGCAGCGGCACTTTCTGCCTGCAATGCGGGTCCAGACAAAAAGAATAAAGACCAGCTTCCCGATAGCATAAAAATTGTTTCCCTAAACGGAACAATAAGTGAAATTGTGGCAGGCCTGGGTCTGGAGAAAAATATTGTAGGGACAGATATTACGAGCAATTATCCGGAGCGCCTGAAAAGCAAGCCTAAAATAGGACATAACCGGAGGATCAATGCAGAAGGCGTATTATCCCTACAACCCAATATCGTGGTGGGAATCGCGAAAGAAGTCAGCCCTCAGCTGGCAGCCCAGTTCAGGAGTTCAGGAATCAGGCTGATCCTGTTTAACCAGGAATTTACGCCGAAAGGAACAAAAGACCTGATCCGTGCGGTAGGGGATAGTCTGCACCATACCTTAAAAGTTGACTCGCTGACCAAAGTTTTTGAAACAGAACTGGCGGAAGCGCAAAAGCACATCAACAACCCTAAAAAACCTAAAGTGCTCTTTATCTATGCGCGTGGTACAGGTACGATGATGGTGGGGGGAACAGGAACTCCGGTAGAAAAGGTGATTGAATTGGCAGGAGGTACAAATGCCATTACTGAATTTGCAGAATACAAACCACTGACTTCAGAGTCTCTGGTGAAAGCGAATCCAGATGTGATCCTTTTATTTGATGATGGCCTGGAAAGCTTAGGTGGCGCAAATGGACTCTTGGGCGTACAGGGAATTTCCCAAACCAATGCAGGAAAGAACAAAAGGTTTGTAACGATGAAAGGTGAATTGCTCACCAGCTTTGGTCCACGCTTAGGGCAGGCTGTAACAGAATTAGCAGAAAAGATAAAGTGATCAAAAATACAGGATATATCCTTTTAATACTAACTGTTGTCCTGGTGCTGACGATGGTGATTTCCTCCTGTGTAGGTGCGGTACAAATCAGCTTTTCTGAGCTGATCTCTATCATTGCCTATCATACAGGATTGTCAGGCCATCAGAATTTTGAAGCACAGCAGGCGGCAGTATTTTTAAATTTAAGGTTGCCACGGGTTTTATTGGGCGTACTGATTGGCGCTGCATTGGGCGTTTCCGGTGCTGCAATTCAGGGCCTCTTCCGCAATCCGCTGGCTGAACCTGGATTGATTGGCATTTCCTCAGGAGCAACCTTATTTGCCGTAATAATGATTGTTTTAGAGACTAAAATATTCAAAGAACTGACTGGTGTTATTGGCTTTTATGCGCTTTCTCTTGCTTCCTTTATCGGGGCAGGGTTAACAACGATGCTTGTCTATCGCATCGCGATGAGAAATGGAAAAACCATTATTACGACTTTATTGCTGGGAGGAATTGCGATTAATGCATTAGCAGGTGCTTTTATCGGATTGCTGACGTACATGGCAACCGATGCACAGTTACGGAACATCACCTTCTGGAGTCTGGGGAGTCTGGGCGGAGCAAGCTGGCCAACAGTAACCACCTTATTGCCATTTGTGTTGATTCCGGTATTTGGATTACCTTTTCTGGCAAAATCACTGAATGCACTTGCCTTGGGAGAATCTCAGGCGACGCATATGGGAGTGAATGTAAAGGTGGTTAAAAGGATCATCATTGCCATGGCTACGATGGCTGTGGGTGCTTCGGTAGCTGTCGCAGGAATGATTGCTTTTATAGGGCTGATCATTCCACATATTTTGCGGATGACTTTTACCGCAGATCATCGCTTAGTTGTTCCGGGAGCTGCATTACTGGGAGCGGCATTGTTAACCATGGCAGATCTGATCGCGAGAACAGTCGTTGCGCCGGCAGAATTACCTATAGGCATATTAACAGCCATGATCGGCGCACCGGTGTTTATATATATCATCATTACTGAAAGAAATAAAAATAATCCATAAATGATCAAAGTTAAGGCACTGAGCTATAAGGCAGGGGGTAAGAAGTTATTGGATAACCTGAGTTTCGATGCAGGTAAAGGCGAATTGCTGGCCATACTCGGTGCCAATGGTGCTGGTAAAAGTACTTTAATGAAATTGCTCTGCCGTGAAATCAAGCCTTTTAGCGGAAAGATCACGATCAATGGTAAAGAATTAGACAATTACAGACTGCAAGATCTGGCAAAGACAAGGGCAGTATTGTCGCAACACAATACGATCTCCATCTCTTTCCAGGTCAATGAGCTCGTCCTGATGGGAAGGTATCCTCACTTTCAGCAAAAGCCAACAGTGGGAGATTTCAAAATTGTACAACAGGTGATGGAAGAAACGGGAATTACCCACCTGGCTTCCAGAGATTACAATACGCTTTCCGGTGGAGAGCAACAAAGGGTGCAGCTGGCCAGGGTCATCGCTCAGATTTACGACAGTCCCAATGCCTGCCTGTTTCTGGATGAACCCACTAATGGTTTGGATCTACAGTACCAGCAACAGATTATGGTGTTGGCAAGATCGCTTGCGGACCGGGGTTATTGTGTCATCTGCATTCTGCACGATATTAATTTTGCCTCGAGGTTTGCAGACCGGATTATGATGTTGAAGAATGGGAAAAAAGTAGCAGAAGGACTGCCTGTTGAAGTGATCAATTGTGAAAATATACATGAAACATTCAGTATAAAAGTAAAACTGATGGAATGTGAAGGTTATACCTGCCCATTGGTGGTACCGGCAACGATATTAAAATAACAATTATGGAAAAGACATTAGATTTAAAAAATCAGTGGGCGGCTTTTAAAGCCGAACATCCAAAGGTTAGAATCAGAGATGCTGCAAAGCAACTGGCGACTTCTGAAGCGGCACTGATTGCCACTACAGTAGGGGAGTCTGCGGTTCGTTTGCAGGAGCAATTTCCGGAAATTTTGAAAGAAGTAGAAGGATTGGGCTATGTGATGGCATTAACCAGAAATGACCATTGTGTACATGAACGTAAAGGGATTTATAAAAAAGTGTCTTTCCGTGGTTCAATCGGACTGGCGGTGAATCCCGATATCGACCTGAGGTTATTCATGGGCCAATGGGCTTCCGGTTTTGCAGTCAGCGAAAATGAACGTAAGAGCTTACAGTTCTTTGGAAAAGATGGAGAGGCGGTACATAAAATCTACCTGACCGAAAGTAGCGATGAGGATGCATATCAGGCTTTGGTGACAAAGTATACTGCCGAAGATCAACAGATTCCTTTAACATTTGGCGAAGCCAAAGCACCTGTAGTAGAACTTGCAGATGCCGAAGTAGCGGTAGCTGATTTTAAACAGGCATGGCTGGATTTAGAGGATACCCATGATTTTCATGGTTTGCTGAATACTTATGGCCTGACGCGTACTCAGGCGCTTCGTCTGGCGCCAGAGGGGCATGCGATCCCGGTTACCCTGGATTCCCTGAAAACGATGTTACATAAGGTTTCTGATACAGACCTGGAGATCATGGTCTTTACGGGAAGTGCCGGTTGTATTCAGATTCATACGGGATTGCTGAAAAAGATTCTGGAGACAGGCCCGTGGTTCAATGTGCTTGATCCGGAGTTTAACATGCATCTAAGAATGGATGGAATTGCTTCGCTCTGGTTGGTGAAAAAGCCGACAAAAGATGGAATCGTAACGAGTATAGAAGTTTTTGATGTCGAAGGAAATATTATCGTTCAGTTTTTTGGAAAGCGTAAACCCGGCATTCCGGAAGATGAAAACTGGCGGAGAATCGTAAATGAATTGGCCGTTAAAGGCTAGAAAAGTCTATAACCAGTAAGGTGTTGCTGGGGTTTAGGTGTGTTTAAAGCGTCGGATTAGGCCCCGACGCTTTGTTTTTTATCGGTCTATTTGAAAGTATTGAACTTTCCAAAAACACCAAGAGGTAACTTTATTCCGGAAGTTGCCTGTAAATACAGCTCTCCGGTTTCCAGGTTTTGTACCTGTGGGAAAGAAGTCCTGATCAGGTTCTCTACAATCACAGAGGAGAATCCCAAGGAATAAGTGTTCAGAATTAAGAAGTGTTCTTCCTCATCCAATAACTGTACGACATCCTGCATCATTTCCTGAATGTGATCTTCCAGTTTCCATTTCTCCCCATTCGGACCATGTCCAAATGCAGGTGGATCAAGGATAATCCCGTTATATTTTTTACCGCGTTTTAGTTCTCTTTTGACAAACTTTAAAGCATCTTCCACTACCCAGCGGACATCTTTAAGGTTCGACAGTTCCTGGTTTTCATTGGCCCAGTTTACCACCTGTTTGATCGAATCTACGTGTGTCGTATCTGCACCTGCTGCCTTTGCAATCAATGACGCAGCACCGGTATAGGCAAAAAGGTTGAGTACTTTAGGGACCGGGGTTTTGAATTTTCTAACAGAGGATGAGATGTAATCCCAGTTTACCGCCTGCTCAGGGAAAACACCAACATGTTTGAAAGAGGTAAGCCCTAAACGAAGGTTGATGCTTACATCGTCATTTTTGTAGTTTACATTCCATCTGTCGGGCAGGTGTGCGGAGCTCTTCATCCACTCACCGGTAGTCGCGGAGCGTCCTTTGAACCGAATATGGGTTAGTTTTTTCCATTCCTGCTCAGAAAGGACCTTTTTCCATACGGCCTGAGGCTCAGGTCTGCACAACACGAGGTTGCCAAAGCGTTCTAATTTTTCAAAATCACCACAATCAATCAACTCATAATCTTTCCAGTGTGTGGGTGTTAACAGGCTTATCATAAAAATATGGGTATTTAAAATTTGTCTTTTGCAGCTTTCATGAAGCGGCTGGCAAAAACAAAATCATTTAGTTCTTGAATATCAGTATGGGCGATCTCTTTATTTGATCCTTCCCAGAATTTCTTTCCTTCGTGTAAGAATAAGATGTAATCACCAATTCCCATAACGGAGTTCATATCGTGGGTCACCACAATAGTGGTGGTATTGTATTCCTCTGTCAGCTCCTTGATGAGCTCATCAATAACGATGGAGGTCTTAGGGTCCAAACCAGAGTTGGGCTCATCGACAAAGAGATATTTAGGGTTCATGGCAATTGCGCGGGCAATTCCCACACGTTTTTTCATCCCTCCGGAAAGTTCCGCAGGGAAAAGTTTATTTTTTCCGCTCAGGTTTACGCGCTCCAGACAGAAGTTTACCCGGTCCAGCTTTTCTTTACGTTTCTGATCGGTAAACATATTTAAAGGAAACATGATGTTTTCCTCTACCGTCATCGAGTCAAAGAGTGCAGATCCCTGAAAAAGCATGCCGATCTCTTTTCTGATCTCGATCTTCTCTTCAAAGTTCATAGTCGTAAATTCACGCCCATCATATTCTACACTTCCCTGTTCAGGATGGTGTAAGCCAATCATACACTTTAATAAAGTTGTTTTTCCGGAACCGGAGCCTCCAATAATCAGATTGGTTACCCCTGGTTTAAACTGTCCTGAAATTCCCTTTAAAACTTCATTGTCGCCGAACGACTTGTAAATGTCCTTGATTTCGATCATAGTAATAACTGGGTTACGATGTAATCACATGCCAGAATAGTAATACAACTTACTACAACGGCTCTGGTACTTGCCTGTGCTACTTCCAGTGCTCCGCCTTTCACATAAAAACCTTCATATGCAGGAACAGAAGTAATGATGAATCCAAAAACAAATGCTTTTACCAGGGCTACAACAATGGTATAAGGGTTAAAATCAGTGGTAATCCCTTGTACATATTCAGCTGCAGAAACTGCTCCTGATAATGTTCCTCCGATATATCCGCCACCAATGCTCAATACCATTGATAAGATCACCAATAGCGGGACCATGGTAATTCCGGCAAGGACTTTTGGGAGGATCAGGTATCCCGGAGAGTTGATTCCCATGATTTCCAGGGCATCAATCTGTTCACTCACACGCATCGTTCCGATCTCTGAGGAGATGGCAGATCCGATTTTACCAGCCAGTACAATTGCCGTAATGGTTGGGCTGAGTTCCAGAATACTGGAGTCGCGGTTTACAGAACCAATAATGGTTTTAGGGATAAAGTCACTCACCAGCTGAAAGGCAATCTGCAAGGTCATTACCGCACCGATAAAGGTCGAAATGATGGCTATTAGTCCGATAGAGCCGACGCCGATAAAGTCCATTTGTTTAAAAATGGCCTTCATATATATACTTAACTTTTCCGGCTTTCTGAATACGGCCTTTAATAAAAGGATGTACCTGCCAAAATTGGTGAAATTCATTTAATGAAAAATTAGCTATGGTAATAATGCAATAATACTACAAAGAAACAACAAAAATTGTTGGGACATTCTTTATTTATTAAATAATTATTTCAATTGCCGGGTGTTTTGTCCGGTTTTAACTGGCAAAATGGCTACGGAGTCTATGGCATTTTATGTAATATTGCTGCCAAATTGAGATAAAATGAATGCGGTAATCACAGGTGCTACCAGAGGAATCGGAAAAGCCATTGCTATTAAGCTGGCGGAAGGCGGATACAACCTTGCTGTTTGTTCCAGAAGTGAAGCAGAACTCGCTGCTTTGGTCGAAGAATTGAAGTATACAGGTGTTTCTGTCTTTACTTATGTTGCTGATCTGGGGAATAAATCTGCCCTTTATGCTTTTTGTGAAGCAGTAAGGGCAGAAATGACAGAATTGAACGTTTTGGTGAACAATGCGGGGATATTTATGCCGGGAATCCTGTTGGATGAGGCCGATGATTCATTGGAGAAACAGTTGAATCTGAACCTTTTGGCCCCTTATTATCTTTCTAAATATTTCGGTAAAATGATGCGTACGCAGCGTTCCGGGCATATTTTTAACATTTGCTCGGTAGCAAGTAAAGAAATTGTAACAAATGCAGGAGGTTACAGTGTAACTAAATCGGCCTTGCTCAGTCTTAATGATGTATGCAGAGGGGAGTTAGCTGAATACAACGTTAAAGTAACGGCGATTTTGCCGGGATCAACATTGACCTCATCATGGGAAGGAACAGAAATTCCTGCTGAGCGTTTTGTACAACCGGAAGATATTGCCAATACCTTATACACGATTTTAAATTTAAGCGATGGTGTAAATGTTGATGAAGTGACCCTGAAGCCAATACAATTTTAAAGAATAAATAAATAAAGAAAAGGAGGAAAGTATTATGGACAAGCGATTATTTAGAAATGAGCACGACAAAGTAGTAGCAGGTGTTTCATCGGGAATTGCAGAGTATATGGAGGTTGATGTAACCATAATCAGGCTGTTGTTTGTACTCTCCACTATATTTTTGGTGGGGACGGGAATATTGGTATATATTGTAATGTGGATTGTTGTTCCGGTGAATAATGACCCGGCGGCAAAATTCTCAAGATTCAACGAATATTATAAAGGGCAGAAAAACAATCCGTTTAACTCTCCAAATGCGTTTACACAACCGCAAAATACGGCTGAGCCTACAGGTTCAACCACTAGTTCTTCTACAGGCTGGACTTCGCCAGGTATCAATGAGGATCCTTTTAAGGCAGGTTCTAAGATGACTGATTTTGGTAGGCCCTTTCAAAAAAGCAACAATGAGACCGGAAGGACTGTAGGCGGGTTATTCCTGTTGGTGATCGGGCTTTACTTCCTGATGAATGAGTTTAACATTATTCCATTCTGGTTTAGCCTTGGTAAATTATGGCCGCTGGTTTTTGTAGCCATCGGGGTAAGTTTCATCATGAAGGGTAAAAATAAAAATGCCTGGGAAACCTGGAAAAGTCAGCAGGAGCAAGGGAATGCAGGAACTGCACCCAACGGCCCTTCTGCACCCGTAGATCCGGTAAACCCGGTAAGCCCTGAGGGAGTTCAGCCAACAGTAAGCCCGGAACCGGGTACTGATACACCTGCAGAAGACAGGTTTACTAAACATGACCATTAAAAATTTAAATCTATACAGATGAAAACGGATAGAATTATATGGGGTATTGTACTGTTGTTTATCGGCGGCGTACTCCTTCTCGAGAACTTTAATATCATTGATTTCTACTGGCGCAGTGTATTCCGCTTTTGGCCGATATTCCTGATCATAGCTGGTGTAAATATTTTGTTCAGCAGGAACAAATCCCAGGTTGGTGGAATGGTTTCCATAGGAGTACTGGTGATTACCTTAGCGATGTTGTTTGTAAAAGGACAACAGGTACCGGAAAATAGAGACCGCTGGATTGGAGATCGCATCAAAGACGATATCAATTCCGAAGAAAACTATGAAGAACTGAGCTTCTCGGAGCCCTTTGCTGATTCCCTGGCTAAAAAAGCCATTTTGAACATCTCTGGTGGTGGTACGTCCTTTGATCTGAAAGGAGAAACAGATAGCCTGATCAGCGCAGAGGTGCAAAAAAGAGCAGGCGTATTTTCTTTACAAAATGTCGTGTCCGATAGTGTGAGTAATTTAACTTTCAAAATGAAAGGGAAATCCGGCTGGTCGATGAGTGACGGAGGAAATGATGTAGACCTGCGCCTGAATAAAAAACCTGAATGGGAAGTTCATATGAGCATGGGTGCAGGAGAAGTAGATTTTGATTTCTCGGAGTATAAATTACGTTCCTTTAACTTCGATGGTGGTGCAGCAGCACTGGACATTAAATTCGGTGCTTTACTTCCAATTACGGACATCAATGTGAAAACAGGTGTGGCCGATGTTAAGATCAATATCCCTACAGCATCGGGATGCAGGATTAAAACCAAAACAGGTCTTTCTGCCAAAGATTTTAACGGTTTTACCAAGTTGAAAGATGGCACTTATGAAACGCCAAATTACAGTGCTTCTACCAAAAAGATATTTATCAATTTGGATGGAGGATTGAGTAACTTTGAAGTGAAGCGTTACTAAACGCTGGATTTCATCGGCATATAAACATTTAATAATGGAAAGTCCTGTTAAAGGAGAATACACAGTTGTCATTAACGGAAAGCCTACAGGACCTTATCCATTGGCATCATTACAAAATTTAGAAATCCTTCCGGGAACCTTTATCAGAAAGCCTGGAATGGACGATTATAAAGAAGCTCATGAGTTCCCGGAACTGCGTGAGCTTCTTGGTTTTAAATACAGCAAAACTGCTCCTCAGTATTTTGCTTCTTTCGACCAGCGATTGCTGGCCTCAGTCATAGATTATTTCTTTATTACGATTGGTTATGCCTTGCTGGTCTTGTTGAGCTTTCTCTTTTTGGGAGAAAAAAATGAGCGGATTGCTGCGGTTGTGATTGGTCTTCCCATTATTCCGGTCGTGAAATTCTTTTATAGCAGTATCGCAGAAGCCTCTGTAAAGCAGGCTACCGTAGGAAAAGCATTGCTGGGCATTAAGGTGACAAATATGGAGGGAAACCCCATCAGCCTGAGCAACTCCTATGGCAGGAATGCGGCAAAGATCTTATCTGTCCTTCCGGTCTTCTTTGGCTACCTGTATAGTTTCCTAAACCGGAAGCAACAATGCTTTCATGACCTCATCGCAGAGACACTGGTGACCAAGGAAAGACTGATATAATAAACATAATCTTTATCTTTGCTTCATATTTGTATCGTAAATTGATGGAAGACGTATTTGTTCAAAAAGAGTTAAATGGTGGATATTGTAATAGTTTAACACAATATTCCAGGTTCCTTACCCGCGAGGTAAACATAGGTGACATCCCTATGGGGGGCTTGAATCCGATCCGGATTCAGTCTATGACTACAACAGATACGATGGATACCATTGGCACCGTTGAACAAACCATCCGTATGGTGAATTCGGGTTGCGAGTATGTAAGGATCACGGCTCCAAGTATCAAGGAAGCAGAAAATCTGGCCAATATCAAGAAAGAATTGCTTTTCCGCGGATATAAGGTCCCTCTGGTTGCAGATATTCATTTTACGCCCAATGCTGCAGAATCTGCGGCAAGAATTGTAGAGAAAGTAAGGGTCAACCCGGGCAATTACGCAGATAAAAAACGTTTTGAAAATATAGAATATACCCAGCATGCCTATCAGGCGGAGTTGGAGCGTATTTATAAGAAATTCACGCCTTTGGTGAAAATCTGTAAAGAATACGGTACTGCCATGAGAATTGGTACCAACCATGGTTCCTTATCAGATCGCATCATGAGCCATTACGGCGATACACCAAGAGGAATGGTGGAATCGGCAATGGAGTTTATCCGCATGTGCGAGGATCAAAACTACTATAACCTGGTGATCTCGATGAAGGCCAGCAATACGCAGGTCATGGTTCAGGCTTACCGTTTATTGGTTGCCACGATGGTGAAAGAGGGGATGAATTATCCTTTACACCTTGGAGTAACCGAGGCCGGCGATGGCGAAGATGGCAGGATTAAATCTGCTGTCGGCATAGGTGCTTTGCTGGAAGATGGCCTTGGAGATACCATCCGCGTATCGCTGACAGAAGATCCGGAGTTTGAAGCACCGGTAGCAAAGGCCCTTGCCTTAAGGTATGAAAATCGTGCACTGGTAACCGACCTTTCTGCAGAAAGAGAAAAAATCAGGATACAGGACCTTCCATATCATCCTTATGAATACAACCGCAGGCCAACGAAACCTGTACAGCATATTGGTGGGCATCACCATCCTGTAGTCATGCTGGATGTATCAAAAGAAAATTTAAAAGATCCTTACTTCCTGGAGGCTGTAGGTTATAAATATAGCGCCGGACTGGATAAATATAATATGGCCGATCAGGCTTGTGATCTGGTTTATCTGGGTGATGGACTTCCTTCGTTCTCCTTTCCCGGAAACCTAAAGCAAATCTACAACTATCAGACCTGGCTGGGCCTGGCGGATAAAAATAACTGTCACCCGCTGCTTCCTTTCTCAGATTATGAAAAAACGGAGCTAAAGGATGAACACTTAAACCTGGTCAGCATAGATGCTGTTGAGGCATTAAGTGCCAACCTTGAAATCCTCAAAGAAAATGTGGTGTTGGTTTTAGAAACCAATACAATACATGGAATGGCAGCTCAAAGAGAACTCTTTGTAAAACTCTTAAAGGATAACCTTCAGATACCTGTCATCATTAAAAGAAACTACCCGGAACTCAACGCCGACGACTTAATGTTGTACGCTGCAACGGATCTTGGTGCCCTTTTTACCGACGGACTAGGGGATGGCGTATGGATCAATGCTGCCGAAACAGTTGGTCTTCCTTTGGTAAACTCCACCAGTTTTGGAATCCTGCAGGCTACCCGTACCCGTATTTCCAAAACCGAATATATCTCTTGTCCGAGTTGCGGCCGTACTTTATTTGACCTTCAGGAAACGACCCAGCTGATCCGTTCAAGAACAGACCATTTAAAAGGAATCAAGATTGGAATCATGGGTTGCATCGTGAATGGCCCTGGTGAAATGGCGGATGCCGATTATGGTTATGTAGGTACTGGTCCCGGAAAAATCACTTTATATCGTGGTAAAGAAGTGGTTAAGAAAAACGTAAACGCAGAACGTGCACTGGATGATCTGATCGACCTGATCAGGGAAGACGGAAACTGGGTTGAAGTAAAGTAACCAATCCAAAATGTATTGTCACAATTCTGTGGCTATAAGCTAGTTATTGTTAGCCCAAGCTATCTTCTTCTATTTTTTTTCAGCATCTTAGAGTTCTAAAAAAACTTTATTGATTATGAAAAAGATATTTGTATTAACCTTATTTGTGAGCTTATTTACACTGGTAACAGCCTCTGCACAAGAGAAAAAGAAAGCAAGCCCTCCGGCCAGCGTAAAAGAAACCACGAGCTCCGGCACTACAATTGGCATTGACTATAGTCAGCCTTCCGTAAAAGGAAGAACAATAGGCGTTGAAATTGCTCCCTTTGGAAAAGTATGGCGTACTGGTGCCAATGAAGCCACCGCATTTGAAGTAAGCAAAGCCGTAAAAGTTCAGGGAAAAGACCTTGCCGCAGGCAAGTATGGTTTATACACCATCCCTGGTGAAAAAGAATGGACCATCATTTTCAACAAAACCTGGAAGCAATGGGGAACGAACTATACGGAAGCCGATGATGCTTTACGTGTTGTGGTAAAACCAGGAAAAGCAGCAACGCCAACAGAACAGATGACTTTCAAAATTGAGAAATCAGGTAAAGTAAGCTTGTTATGGGGCACTACAGTAGTTGCCTTTACAGTTAAGTAAGCGCTTATACCTGATCTGAATTGAGGTCTGAGCCCTGTTAAATTCTGCTCCCAGTTAAGGTCTGCACCCAGTTAGGTTCTGCTTCTAACCAGGTATACTCCCAATTGAGCAGGATTAAAAGAAAAAAGAGATATGTTATGAAAAGGCCTAGGAATTTTGCCCCCTTCAGGGCAAAGGTTCCAGCCTTCGAATAATTTATCTCTTTTTTATGTAAGTAATCAGTTCTCCTTTAAAACCCTACTCCTAACTGCTCAAAAACTCCAGGGTCTTCTCACATACCTGCAACAAATGCGCTGGCAAGTCAGGTAGTGTATAAGGGTGCGAAGCACCAAACACATGGTTTGCGCCCTCAATCTTATGGATCTCTGCCTTCAATTGTTTCTGAGCCAATTCCTGTGCTACACTGAACTTTACATTCACATCCTCATCACCATGTATAATCAACCACGGAATGGAAATCCGTCCTGCAGCCTGTAAAATGTCAAACTCTTCCTTATGGGCATTAAAATCCTCCAGAAGCGTACTATTTAATGGCATTTTCTCCTTCGTACGTGCATTTTCTACAAATATCCGACCTGTCTTAATCCATTCTTCCTCCTGTTCCACCTTCCATAAACCCGAAAAATCAGCAATAGCTGCCCAGGTAACCAGCTTATTAATCCTGGAATCATTTGCTGCCTGAATGATTGCTAAACCACCGCCACGACTATGTCCAATTAAATAAACAGGAACACCTGAATAATGCAAACTTACATAGCCAATCACCT
>LN890991.1:536598-568801 GCA_900010015.1 Tuber aestivum | reverse complement strand
AAGCGGCTTTTTTACGTAGAAACAAGAAAAACCGGCCCGCGCTCTTTTCATGACGGCTGTAAATACTTTATCTTTACAGGGTGAAGGAACAAATCATCAGCGTTAAAAACATCAGCAAACAATACCAGCAGGAACAAGCTTCAGGAGTACAGAATATCAGCTTTGATATTAACAAAGGGGAGATCATCGCCATTATCGGCGAAAGTGGAAGTGGGAAATCTACCCTGCTGAAATGTATCTATGGATTGCTGAGTGTTGATGAAGGAGAAGTAACTTTTAACGGAGAACGTATCCTCGGGCCAAATGAACAACTGATTCCTGGTCATAAGGAAATGAAAATGGTGACTCAGGATTTCTCCCTGAATATTTACGCAAAAGTGTATGACAATATCGCTTCCATGATGGCGAATACAGACGTGCATTATAAGCATGAGAAGACGATGGAAATGATGCTTCACCTACACATTGATCACCTGAAGGATAAAAAGATTACGCAACTGAGTGGGGGAGAACAGCAAAGAGTGGCCATTGCAAAAGCATTGGTAACCAATACCTCAGTGCTGCTACTGGATGAACCTTTTAGTCAGGTGGATGCGTTATTGAAAAATCAGCTTAGAGCAGATATCAAAAGAATTGCTGCCGAAACGGGAGTAACGGTGATTATGGTTTCTCATGATCCTGCCGATGGCTTGTTCTTAGCAGACGAATTGCTGATCCTGAAAGATGGACATCTGATGCAGAGAGGAAAGCCTGCGGAGATTTATAACCATCCAAATCATATTTATACTGCCCGGATGCTGGGAAATGCCGTTGTACTCAATACTGATGATGCAAAAAAACTTGGTCTTGAAATCAAGGAAGGCAATGCGGTATTTTATCCGGAATGGGTAGAGTTAAGCAATTCCTGGAACAGCAGACGTTTTGAGGTGAAGGATGTTTATTACAAAGGTTTTTATGAAGAACTGTTGCTGGAAAGAAATGGGGTAACAATCAGAGCGATTCAGTTGAACAGGGGAGAGCATAAAAAAAACGACCATGTTCAAGCGAACATTGGTCGTTTTTTAAAGTTATAAATTACAAAATAAGCATTTAAACTATACTTTATCTGAACGAAGAACAACTACTTTAACGAGAATCTTTATTGGTGGTCGTGGAGTGGTAGATATGTTTGATTTGCTTTGCATATCAAATTGTATATAACCAGGTGCTATCTGATAACTAGCAATTTCATCATTAAACGTATATGGTAGAGCGATATCTGTTTTGTCATCGACAGGATGTGAAAAATATACAACAACGGCATCGAATGCCAACACGTCGTCGTTAATCGCATTTGTATTCCATTTAAAAGAGTAACTTCCATTTGTGTTTTTGACCCAATCCGATGGCAAAATGTCCAAATAATACGTTTTACCAGCTGATGATTCCTGAATGATAGTGTCTTTCTTGCACGAAGTCAAGCCTAGCGTGACCGTAGCGATGAGTAGTAATAAAATTCTTTTCATATGATTTGTGTGTTTGATGTTCGTATAGCAAATCTGTTGCCATAAAATTACAATTTTGCTTTTACTTATACTGTAATTAAAATGTTATACGGAATAATGTTATGAATAAGGTATTTAATGCAGGTTTATTGATTGATAATATGATTTTTTCTCTGAGATAATTTTGCATATACTAGTTCTGATCTTTATGCAACTACAGGGATTTTGATCATTTTTTAAGAGTTTACACCTATCTTTTTGTAGCATGAAAGGGTAATCCGGATGCTAAATTCGTGACCGCATCGGCCATGCGCTGAATCCTCGTTTGAACAACCGGAGATTCCATCAGCCACTGAAAACATTCTTCTTGTTTCACCTTGCTTAGTTTCTGAAATGATACCCATGCAGCTGGCTCATCCTTCAAACATTCAATAAAATCTTCAGGAAGGATTTCGGAAACAGGTTCACTATCGTCGTATAAGACAATCCTTACATAATCACCTGCCTGTTTGCCAATCTGTTTGCGTATTTCTGCTCTTACGGTAATAAACAGCATTTCTTTCATTGGCATCAGCGCAGTATCTTTTACTTCATAGCTATCAATAAAGCCCCTTACTTTTCTAGTCCCGAAAGGTCTATGCTTATCCTTTGATATGCCTGGAAGGCGTGCAAAAGTCCAGCCTCCCTTGCCAGGGAATTTCTCCAGAAGTATATCCTCATTGATCAGTTGCTGTTGTTCCATGTGATTTCTAGTGCTTTTGATAGTTAAAGCGCTAATGAAGGATAAAATTAGAAAAAACTTTTTTGTGAGGGTATCTATAGTCTTAAAATACTTTGTGAATTTTACTTAAGTATCTGATAAAGTAATGCATGTATGATTTATTGTTTTATATCTGCTATATATTTGAATTAATAAGTTCTTAATTGTGAAAATTTGTGATTTATTGCACTATTTTTATAGGTGTTGAAACATTATTAATGAAAATAATTTCTTTAATAATGTTTTTTATATTTTAAAATGTACTTTTGATCGTATTATGTTAAATAATGTAATATACATATTAATATAATATTGTTTTGTTCCTTTTAAGAAAAATTACTATGAAAAACAATTTTTACCTATTCATTATTGCATTTGCAATGGTGACTTCTTCTTGTAAAAAGCAAGAGTCCTCCGTCAAAGGGGAAATTAAACGTGATGTTGAGCTGGAAGGCGATCATTTAGCGTTCAAAGACTATTCAACCTTTGTTGATTATTACAAAGTTGTTAGTGGCATGGATAAGAGTCAGAGGCAACAGTGGGAAAAGTCTCTGAATTTTACATCTATGCAAACCGTATATGAGCATTTTAATGAAGAACTTAACGAGCTTGAAAAGGGATCGAAAGAAAATTATTTCAGAGGCTTCTCAAATCTCAAGGAAAAATATAAGGGGAGTCTTCTATTTACCGAGGACAGTTATAGAATAAATAACTCTGGTATTAGTGAAGCTATATTAACAAGCAAAAATGGATTCGTCAAAGTCGGAGATGATTATTTACAGTTCGGAGAGAAAGGAGTGACTACGTACAAGGAGGTTTCGTTTCAAAGAGCTCAGCAGCTAAGTCAATCAAATTTGGTCTCTACCGAAAGTCTTGAACTTACAGCCCCACAAAGAAACAGTTTTACTTCGAAACTAGGAGAATGGCATATTATTAATAAAGAACGAGGAAGGGTTCTTTTCCGAAGTAAAGCATACAATTTGCATTCTGATGCATTAGGTTACCAAAGCTTTGCGGCATTAGAAGGACGAGCAGAACATTTAAATATATTCGGGACATGGAGAGGTGTTGGAATGGCACTTAGTTTATATAGATCACCTGATCCTAATAGGGGTTATGCACCTACAGTGGATATAACCTATCAGAATTTAACAAATAATTTGCCTCGTCGCGAAAGTTCGGGATCTATAGAACTGAAACCGAATTTCTTTGAAGGCCTTAGTAATGTTGAGCATTTCGATAGGGTGATGTGTATCACAAGAGGACTTGAAGTAAATCCTAGCGCTGCTCTTTCTACTGTTGGCGGTTCTGGTAGTCAACTTTTGAATTACGCTGTTGATGCGGGGTCCTTTAGTGCAACCGACGTCTATTGGAAGGAAGTATTTGTGGGTAAGATAAAGATTGGTGCAATGATACAAGTTGGTCTTCCTGTCATTGGAAATCCAGCGGTGTCTTTTGATGTCTTTAGTATAGATGGAAGGTCTCTTGTGCAAAATCAATAAGCAATAAATTCTTCAGATCACAAAAAAGCCCGGTTCAATCCTATTGAGCCGGGCCGGGTGATCCTATCTATTGTTGTTATACCAGATATTCGAAAAGTGTCTGATCGTTATTCAATTCGATGATCTCAAATTTAAATTCCTTCATTCTTTGCAATAGTGCATCGTAATCCGTTGGTTTTGCCAACTCGATACCTACCAATGCAGGACCATTTTCCCGATTGGTTTTTTTGATAAACTCAAAACGGGTGATGTCATCATGAGGGCCCAATACATTATTCACAAACAACTTTAACGCTCCTGGTCTTTGTGGAAAGCGGACAATGAAATAATGCTTTAATCCTTCAAAGAGTAATGATTTCTCTTTGATTTCCTGCATTCTTTCAATGTCATTGTTACCACCACTCACGATGCACACTACTGTTTTACCTATGATCTGCGTTTTGATCTGATCTAAGGAAGCTACAGCCAGTGCACCTGCAGGTTCTACCACAATGGCATCCTCATTATATAACTTCAGGATCGTTGTACAGATTTTTCCTTCAGGGATCAGTAACATCTGATTCAACAGTTCCCTGCAATATTCAAAAGTGAGGTTTCCTACTCTTTTCACTGCTGCACCATCTACAAAACGGTCAATGTCGCCCAGTAAAACCGGAGCACCAGTATTTAGCGCATGTTTCATAGAAGGCGCACCTTCAGGTTCCACGCCGATCAATTGAATTCCAGGTTTCAGGTTTCTCAGATAGCTGCCTACGCCAGAAGCAAGTCCACCACCACCGATAGGCATGATCACTACATCCAGTTCCGGGAGGTCTTCAAAGATCTCCACACCAACCGTTCCCTGACCTTCAATCACCTTTGTGTTATCGAAAGGGGGGATAAAAGTCATTCCATTGGCTGCGGTATATTCCAGGGCTTCTTTTAAGCAATCGTCAAAAGTATCACCCACCAGGATGATTTCAATATGGTCACCACCAAACATTTCTGTTTGTTTCACCTTTTGTCTCGGGGTAATTTCCGGCATAAAAATAACCCCTTTGATGTTCAGTTTTTTACAGGAATGTGCTACACCCTGTGCATGATTTCCCGCGCTTGCACATACCACACCCTGTGCCATTTGTTCCGGCTCCAGCGTGCTGATCATGTTGTAAGCACCTCTTAGTTTATAGGAGCGTACCAATTGCAAATCTTCTCTTTTCAGATAAATATTCGCCTGGTAGGTTTTAGAAAGTCCTGCATTATATTCCAAAGGGGTACGTTTTACCGTACCTTTCAATCGTTCTGCTGCCGCCAGAAAATCCAGTACAACTTCTTTTTCTACACTCATCTTATATAAATTTATTCATTGCATCCAGATAGGCATTGGCCGAGGCCTTTACGATATCTGTACTAAAACCATAGCCCACATAAGATTTTCCTTCATAGGCAACCTTCATGTTTACTTTACTCACATCATCACTTCCGCCATGCATGGCCTGGATGGTAAATTCTTTTAGCGTGATGTCCTTTCCGACAATCGTCTGAATCGCTTTGATCGTTGCATTTACAGGTCCGTTTCCGGTGGCCATTGCTTCTTTCTCTACCCCATCATATTCCAGTCTGATGCTCGCCGTAGGGCTCAACGGATCACCACAAAGTACCTGTAACAGGTTCAGTTTGTATCCGTTTTTTACCGCACCTTCTTCCGTATCACTCATTAGATAAAGAATGTCATCATCACCGATCGTTTTCTTCTCATCAGCCATGATCAGGAAGCGCTCATAAACCTGATCCAGGTTTAGACGGTCGATCTCATAACCTAAGCGCTCTAAGTGATGCTTCAAAGCATGACGACCGCTACGTGCTGTCAAAATGATATCTGCTGAATTTAAACCTACATCTTCCGGATTGATGATTTCATAGTTTTCTCTATGTTTCAAAAATCCATCCTGATGGATACCAGAACTGTGTGCAAAAGCATTCTGTCCGATAATCGCTTTGTTCGGTTGTACCGGCATGTGCATCATGCGGCTCACCATAGCGCTGATCTCTGTGAAATGTTTGCTGTTGATGTTCGTTTTTAAATTCAGTGCATGGTGTGTCTTTAAAACCATCGTCACTTCTTCCAGCGCTGTGTTTCCTGCACGCTCTCCAATTCCGTTGATGGTACATTCCACCTGACGGGCACCGTTGATCAATCCTGCAAGGCTATTAGCCGTTGCCAGGCCTAAATCATTATGACAGTGTACAGAGATAATTGCCTGGTCTATATTTTTAACGTTTTCTTTCAAATAAAGGATCTTGGAGCCATACTGATCCGGAAGGCAATAACCATTTGTATCAGGGATGTTTACTACCGTTGCTCCGGCAGCAATTACTGCTTCAATCATTTGCGCTAAGAATGCATTGTCTGCGCGACCCGCATCTTCTGCGAAAAACTCAATGTCCTCTACAAACTTTTTCGCATATTTTACTGCTTCAACTGCTCTTTGAAGAATGTCTTCTCTGGTGCTGTTGAATTTATATTTGATGTGCATGTCTGAAGAACCAATTCCCGTATGGATTCTTGGTCTTTTTGCATATTGTAAAGCCGCAACAGCCGAATCTATATCTTTTCTGTTGGCGCGGGTTAAGGCACAGATAATCGGTTCCCGTACTGCTTTAGACAGTTCTACTACACTTTGAAAATCACCAGGGCTGGAAATAGGGAAGCCAGCTTCAATTACATCCACTCCAAGTGCTTCCAGTGCCTTTGCAATTTCAATTTTTTCTGGAGTTGCCAACTGGCAACCCGGTACTTGCTCACCATCACGTAAGGTGGTGTCAAACACATAGACTCTATTAGGATCGTGTAACATAATTCTTGGAGTTTAGGGATTAGTTTTCTGTGTAATATATTTCAAGACCAATTGTCCCATTTCTTTAGTTCCAAGAACTTTGTATGGGTTGGTCGTATCGTCGGCAATGTCGTTGGTTCTGAAACCTTCTTTCAGCACCTGATCTACCGCATCGATGATCACTTTTGCTTCATCTTTTAGTCCGAAGCCGATTTCCAGCATCAGGGATACCGATAGGATAGAAGCCAGCGGGTTGGCCAGGTTCTTTCCGGTGATGTCATGTGCTGATCCATGGATCGGTTCAAAGAAACCAGTGCTTTCTCCAACAGAAGCTGAAGCCAGCATCCCCATAGAACCTGCAATCTGTGAAGCCTCATCTGTAAGGATATCGCCAAAAAGGTTGGCTGTCAATACCACGTCGAACTGTTTCGGATCTTTGATCAGCTGCATTGCTGCATTGTCAATGAACATATGATCGGTTTGTACTTCCGGGTATTCTTTCGCAATCTGTTGTACCGTTTCTCTCCATAATCTGGAGCTTTCCAATACGTTTGCTTTATCTACAGAACACAATCTTTTTCTACGTTGCATTGCTGCTTCGAATGCTTTACGGGCAATTCTTTCTACCTCATAGCGATGGTAGATCATCAGGTCAGAAGCGGTATTGTTGTCTTCAGAGCGGGTTTTCTCTCCGAAATAAACATCACCTGTCAGCTCCCTGAAAAACAGGATATCTGTACCTTTTAGTATAGAAGGTTTAATGCTCGAAGCATTTAACAATTCGTCAAACAATAAAATCGGGCGCAGATTGGCATATAAACCTAATTCTTTACGGATTTTAAGTAAGCCCTGCTCAGGACGTACTTTTAAAGATGGGTCATTGTCATACTTCGCATGACCTACCGCACCAAAAAGAATGGCATCACTTTTTTTAGCTTTTTCCAGCGTTTCATCGGGTAGTGGATTGCCTGTTGCTTCAATTGCTGCATGGCCCATCAGTGCTTCATCATAACTGAAATCATGTCCGAAACCTTTGGCAATTTGCTCCAATACTGCTTTACCCCAAGTGGTCACTTCAGGTCCGATTCCGTCGCCGGGAATAACTAATATATTTTTCTTCATAGTTCTAGATAGTTTGTAACATCGGTTCTACGGATTTTACTTCTCCGTTTTCTAATAAAATTCTTTTCTCTAAACAGCCTGGAAGTTGCGATTCAAAATGGCCAACGTAAATCAATGTTGTTCCATTTTTGCACAGTTCATCCACCAGCTTGTTAAAATGTTGTGTTTGTTGCTGATCTAAACCCTGACAAGGTTCATCAAGAATTAAGATCTCCGGGTTTTTAATAATGGTCCGGGCCAGTAGGGTTAATCGTTGCTTGCCTAATGGAAGCTCATTCATCAACCTGTTTTTATATTCCCCTAATCCGAAATACTGGATCAGTTCCTCTACCTGTTTATGTTTGGTCGCACCAGGATTGCAAAATAAACCTGAGCTGTCGTAAAATCCGGATGCAATGCTTTGCCATACTGTAGCAGAAGCATCAAAATACCAATGTAATTCAGGTGATATTAAGCCAATACGTTCTTTGATCTCCCAGATGCTTTCACCTGTTCCTCTTTTATTGCCGAACAGGTAAAAATTATTGGAATAGGCCTGTGGGTGATCGCCAGCAATTAAACTCAACAAAGTTGATTTTCCAGAGCCATTGTATCCTTGCAAAAGCCATTTTTCTCCTGAATTTACTTCCCAGTTAATGTTCTTCAATACCTGTTTCCCGCTATAACTGATGTTGACATCGATCATTTTGATGATGTGATCAGCAGTGGAGGAAACCGAGACATTATTTAAAAACGAAGGAACAGGTTTGCTGATTTCTTCTACAAGGTCTAAAGCGCGTTCTTCAAAAGAAATCTCCTTTAATGCACCTTCCCGGATCTCCGCAAAGCGATTGATCACCGCAGGAAGTTCCGTTTCATTGCTGATTAAAATCAACTGTGTTCCGGCAGAAGCGATTTCTTCCAGCAATACATTTAAGTTTTTACGGGAAACGGTATCCAATCCATTATAAGGTTGGTCCAGGATTAACAATTGGGGTTTTAACCATAAGGCTTTTACCAATTGTAATTTTTTATGTTCTCCGCTGGATAGCTGGATTAGCGGAGAGTTTTTTAAGGAGGTAAAGCCCAGAGCTTCCAAAATATGCTCAATTTCTTCAAATTGAAGCCTGTGTTCTTTGCCATAAACTTCCAGTTCAGCGATCACTGTAGCTGTCGTTACCGTAACTGAACTGTTATAGCGTTGCTGATAGTAGAAGTTTGAAGCGCCTTCAAGGTCTTTAAACTGATACCAGTTGGCGACATAGTGCACCAAAGCTGGTAAGCTGCTTTCGGGATTGAAGTTGATCTTAACCTCTCCGTTAGGAACAGGAATTAAGCCAGCGATTGCTTTAGCCAATGATGTTTTTCCCGTTCCACTCGATCCACACAGTAACCAGTTGTCATTGCGGTTTATTACCCAGCTCAAATCCTGTAACACCGGTTTCTGGTGGTACTTTAGATTAAAGCGGGCGATATGGACGACGGGTTGTGACATTATCTGTTTTGTTCAAATTCTACGACCAATTGCTTTTGGTTTAAGATGAAATCGATGTCATCATAACCATTGATTAAACAGGATTTTTTATAAGGGTTGATCTCGAAATCAGTTTTAGATCCGGTTACTACATTGGTTACCGTTTGTGCTTCCAAATCAACATCAAGCTGGGCAGTATGATCCTGACCTACCGTGCTGAAGATTTCCGCCAAGAACTCATCACTCACCTGAATCGGTAATAAACCATTGTTCAATGCATTTCCTTTAAAGATGTCGGCAAAGAAACTGCTGATCACTACATCGAAACCTGCATCCTGGATCGCCCATGCTGCGTGCTCGCGACTGCTACCGCAACCAAAGTTCTTTCCTGCTACCAAAATCCGGCCTTTAAAAGCTGGATTGTTCAACACGAAATCTGCTTTTAAGGTGTTGTCACCATTGTAACGCCAATCGCGGAATAAGTTTTCACCGAAACCTTCGCGCGTTGTTGCCTTTAGAAACCTGGCCGGAATGATCTGGTCGGTATCTATATTCTCTATATTTAAAGGCACAATCGCCGAGGTCAATTTTTCAAATTTTTTCATTGTACTTCTATTTAAGCGTGTTCAGATTCGTTCAATAAAGTTCTTACATCCGTAACCCTTCCGGTAATGGCAGCAGCAGCTGCGGTAAGCGGACTGGCTAAGAATGTGCGGGAATCTGGACCTTGTCTTCCTTCAAAGTTTCTGTTGGAAGTAGATACACAGTATTTTCCTGCAGGGATCTTATCCTCATTCATACCTAAACAAGCACTACATCCAGGCTCGCGCAACTGGAATCCTGCTGCTTCAAAGATTTTATCCAATCCTTCAGCAATTGCTTGCTGCTCAATTTGCTTAGAACCAGGTACAATCCAAACGGTCACATTTTCTGCTTTCTGACGGCCTTTTACAAATTCCGCCACTTCGCGTAGATCTTCCATTCTGGAATTGGTGCAACTGCCGATAAATACGTAATCAATAGGCTTGCCTACCAGTTCTGTATCCTGCTCGATGCCCATATAATCCAAAGCTTTCTGGAAAGATGCCTGTTCCGAAGAAACCTGACTAGCCGTAGAAGGAATATGTTCTGCGATACCCATTCCCATTCCCGGATTTGTTCCGTAAGTGATCATTGGGCTGATGTCTGCTGCATCGAAAGTTAAAACGCTGTCAAACTTAGCATCAGCATCGCTGTATAATGTTTTCCAATAAGCCAGTGATTTGTCCCACTCTTCACCTGCAGGTGCAAATTCTCTGCCTTTAATGTAATCGAAAGTAATCTGATCAGGGGCAATTAGACCGCCTCTGGCACCCATTTCAATGCTCATATTACAGATCGTCATCCTCGCTTCCATACTTAAAGCTTCAATGGTAGAACCTGCATATTCAATAAAATAACCGGTACCACCGGCAGCAGATATTTTAGCAATGATATATAGAATAATGTCTTTAGCAGTAACGCCTTGTCCCAGTTCACCGTTCACCTCGATTTTCATGGTTTTAGGCTTCTGCTGCAATAAACATTGCGTGGCAAAAACCTGCTCCACCTGAGAAGTACCGATTCCGAATGCAATGGCACCAAAAGCACCATGTGTAGAAGTATGGCTATCTCCGCAAACCATGGTTTTTCCTGGCAAGGTGATGCCCAACTCCGGACCAATTACGTGTACAATTCCCTGGAAAGGATGACCTAAACCATAAAGCTCAATGCCAAATTCTGCACAGTTTTTGGTTAACATGTCTACCTGGTAACGGGAAAGTTCTTCTTTAATCGGTTGCAGCTGGTTTAAGGTAGGCACATTATGATCTGCCGTAGCCACAGTTTGCTGCGGACGGAAAACAGGCAAGCCTCTTTTGCGTAGACCATCGAAAGCCTGAGGGGAGGTCACCTCGTGTATCAAGTGTGTATCGATATATAAAATATCCGGAAATCCGACTTCACTCTTTACCACATGGGCATCCCAAATTTTTTCTACTAATGTTTTTGACATTTTTTATTGCTTTGTAAAGGACTCAGGTTTTTAACACCCGAGTCCTTTTAATTTTATGATTAGGCAGTTTTAATAGATTTCATTGCAGTCATTGCCTTTCTTAATTCAGCACCTACAACTTCCACCTGATGTGAGCGGATCACTTCATTTACAGAAATCAATGCTCTGTTGTCCACAGCACCATCTTTACCGTCGTTGAAGTTTTTACCGATCAGGTCAGTATCAACTTTAGTCATGAAATCTGCCAGGAGTGGTTTACAAGCATGGTCAAATAAGTAACAACCGTATTCTGCAGTATCAGAAATCACCCTGTTCATTTCGAATAATTTTTTACGGGCAATCGTGTTTGCAATTAACGGAGTTTCGTGTAGTGACTCGTAATAAGCAGATTCCGGTTTAATTCCAGCTTCTACCATGGTCTCAAAAGCCAGTTCCACACCTGCTCTTACAAAAGCAACCATTAATAATGCATTGTCAAAATATTCCTGTTCGCCAATTTTAACATTGCCAGCAGGAGTTTTCTCAAAAGCAGTTTCGCCGGTAGCCGCACGCCATGCCAATAGATTTTTATCACCAGCAGCCCAGTCTTCCATCATCACACGGCTAAACTCACCGCTCATGATGTCATCCTGATGTTTTTGGAATAAAGGACGCATGATCGTTTTCAATTCTTCAGAAACTTCAAATGCTTTGATTTTAGCCACATTGCTCAATCTGTCCATCATGGCAGTGATACCACCTTGTTTCAAGGCTTCAGTGATCACTTCAACACCATATTGAACCAATTTAGAAGCGTAACCAGCATCAATTCCTTTTTCAATCATTTTATCAAATGAAAGGATAGATCCTGTTTGCAACAATCCGCAAAGGATCGTTTGTTCGCCCATTAAATCTGATTTTACTTCAGCCACGAAAGATGATTTTAAAACACCTGCTTTATGGCCACCTGTTCCTACGCAATAGGCTTTAGCCTGATCTAAACCTTTTCCTTGAGGATCGTTCTCAGGGTGAACTGCAATTAGCGTAGGTACACCAAAACCGCGTACATATTCTGCTCTTACTTCGCTACCCGGGCATTTAGGCGCTACCATGATTACGGTAATGTCTTTACGCACCTGCATGCCTTCTTCCACGATGTTGAAACCATGTGAGTAAGACAATGTAGCACCTTGTTTCATCAAAGGCATTACTGCAGTAACTACTGAAGTATGTTGTTTATCAGGAGTAAGGTTAATCAATACATCGGCTGTAGGGATCAACTCTTCATAAGTACCTACTGTAAAGTTATTCTCAGTCGCATTTTTCCAGGAATCTCTTTTACCTTCAATCGCTTCTTTACGCAAAGTATAAGAAACATCTAAACCGCTATCTCTTAAATTTAAACCCTGGTTCAGTCCTTGTGCACCGCAACCGATAATCACCAGCTTTTTTCCTTTAAGGGCATTTACGCCGTCCAGGAATTCAGAGCTGTCCATGAAATCGCATACACCCAATTGGTTTAATTTTTCTCTAAGAGGTAGTGTGTTAAAATAGTTTGACATCGTTTTTAATGGTTATTTATAGGTTCTAATTTTTTGTTTAATATTTATTTATAGAAAGGCTTTCGGCCTTTTCGAATTACATACTGAATACGTTTTTCTCTTTATCAAGGAATTCGTTTTCAATCACTTCCTGTCCCGGCTCTCTGCGTTCGAATTCTCTGAGTTTGCGGTTAAAGCCTTCGCTGTCCTTGATGATCGCTACTCTCGCACTTCTGACAAATTCTATCAGCCCGTAAGGTTGTAATACTTCGATCAGTTTGTCCGTTTCTTCGCGGTGACCTGTGGTTTCAAACACGGTGTAATCTTTACGGATCACTACCGCTCTTGCGCCATTTTCACGCAACAGACGTTCAACAGATACCAGTTCGGCGATCGTATCGGTAGGCACTTTATAAAGCGCCATTTCCTGCCAGATAATGTCTTCATTGGTGTTAAAATATACTTTCAATACCTCTACCTGCTTTTCAATCTGACGGGAAAGTTTACGCACTACTTCTTCCGTTTCGTGAATCACGATGTTGAAACGGTGAATGTGTTCAATCTCCGATGGCGAAGTGTTTAAGGTATCTATATTGATTTTTCTTCTTGAAAAAATAATGGCAATACGGTTCAGTAATCCGATTTGATTTTCCGTGTATACCGTTATCGTAAATTCCTGTTTTTCGTTTATTTCTTGAGAACTGCTCATGATCTGCTAATTATTTAAGTCTGATTTCACTTACACTGCTTCCTTGCGGAACCATTGGGAATACATTGTGTTCTTTGGCTACCATTACCTCTAAAAGGAAGGAACCTTTGTGGTTTAACATTTCTTCTAATGAGCTCACCAGATCTTCACGTTCAGAAACCTTTTTACCTGCGATATAATAAGAATCGGCAAGTTTCACGAAATCAGGACTGGTAATGTCTACGAAAGAGTAGCGTTTCTCATGGAACAATTGCTGCCATTGGCGAACCATACCCAGGAACCTGTTGTTCAGGATCATGATCTTCACGTCAATTCCACTTTGCATGATCGTACCCAATTCCTGAAGCGTCATCTGGAAACCACCGTCGCCGATTACAGCAACTACGGTACGGTCTGGCGCGCCAAATTTAGCACCAATCGCTGCAGGTAAGCCGAAGCCCATTGTGCCTAAACCACCGCTCGTAATGTTACTTCTGGTGTGGTTAAACTTCGCATAACGACAAGCTACCATCTGATGCTGACCCACATCGGTTACGATGATCGCTTCACCTTTGGTCAGGATATTTAACTGGTTGATCACCTCACCCATGGTCAATTCTCCGCTTTGCGGGTTTAACTCATTATGAATGACTGTTTCCAATTCTGTTTTGTCGAAAGCCCTGAACTCCGCCAACCATTCTTTATGTTCTTTCTGATCCACTAAAGCAGTCAGAAGAGGAAGGGTTTGCTTACAATCGCCCCATACCGGAACTTCTGCTTTTACGTTTTTATCGATCTCTGCAGGATCAATATCCAGGTGGATTACTTTGGCTTGTTTTGCATATTTATCTAAACGTCCCGTTACACGGTCGTCGAAACGCATTCCTATCGCAATCAGTACATCACAGGCATTGGTTTGCACGTTTGGACCATAGTTACCATGCATCCCTAACATCCCCACATTTAAAGGGTGATCTGTAGGAATTGCACCGGCACCCATAATGGTCCATGCTGCCGGAATTCCGGTTTTTTCTACAAAAGCTTTAAATTCCTGCTCTGCATTTCCTAAAGAAACCCCTTGTCCGAAAAGGATGAAAGGTTTTTTTGCAGAATTGATCAGCGCAGCGGCTTGTTCGATATACTCCTTACGGATATTTGGTCTCGGGCGGTAACTGCGAACGTGATCACAAGGTACATAACCTTCATAATCGAACATTTGCAATTGTGCGTTTTTGGTGATGTCGATCAATACCGGGCCTGGTCTGCCGCTGCGGGCGATGTAAAAAGCTTTCGCCAATACACTCGGAATTTCCGTTGCATCAGTGATCTGGTAATTCCATTTCGTTACCGGAGTAGTAATGTTAATTACATCCGTTTCCTGGAAAGCATCCGTTCCTAAAAGGTGTGCATATACCTGTCCGGTGATGCAAACCATAGGTGTACTGTCGATCTGTGCGTCTGCTAAACCTGTTACCAGGTTGGTGGCTCCGGGGCCACTCGTAGCGAATACGACGCCGACTTTGCCGGAAGTACGTGCATAACCTTGTCCGGCATGTGTGCCGCCTTGTTCATGACGTACTAAAATATGTTTTAACTTGTCTTTATAATCGTATATCGCATCGTAAATAGGCATGATGGCGCCACCAGGATAACCAAAAATGGTATCCGTGCCTTCAGCTATTAATCCTTCCAATAAAGCTACAGAACCGGAAACATTTACTGTTTTCTTTGGTTCCGTTAAGGTTGTTGCTTCCTCTTGTGCAGTGTTCATTGTTTTATTTTTAGGTATAGGGGTTTCGGTTAATTAGTGAGTGTAGGCGTCGGTAACGCAGCCCTCACTGGCATCGCTTACCTGTTTCAGGTATTTATAAAGGACGCCGCCTTTGACTGGTGGTGGCAACTGTTTCCAAACCGCTTTACGTTTTTCCATTTCTTCTTCAGTAATGTCCAGGTGTAAAGTGTTGTTTACCGCATCAATGATGATCGTATCGTTGTCATGTACAAAAGCGATATTTCCACCGTCCCATGCTTCAGGAGTGATGTGTCCTACTACGAAACCATGTGTACCTCCGGAGAAACGTCCGTCGGTAATCAAGGCTACCGATTTTCCCAATCCTGCACCAATAATGGCCGAAGTTGGTTTTAGCATTTCCGGCATTCCCGGTGCTCCTTTAGGGCCTACCTGTCTGATCACTACTACATCTCCTTTTTTTACCTTTCCACTCTGGATTCCGGCGATCAATGATTTTTCTCCCTCAAAGACCCTTGCCGGACCTTCAAATCTTTCTCCTTCTTTACCACTGATTTTGGCTACCGCACCTTTTTCGGCGATGTTGCCATATAACATTTGTAAGTGACCTGTCGCTTTTACCGGGTTGGTTACCGGAAGAATTACTTTCTGTGCATCAAAATCAAGATCAGCAGCATCTGCTACATTTTCAGCCAGTGTTTTTCCGGTTACTGTTAAGCAGTCGCCATGAATTAAGCCTACTTTCAACAGATATTTTAATACCGCCGGAACACCACCGATTTCATGAACATCTTCCATCAGATACTGTCCGCTTGGTTTCAAATCCGCCAATACAGGAGTACTGTCGCTCACCGCCTGGAAATCTGCTAATTTTAAGGTTAATCCTACTGATTTCGCCATTGCGATTAAGTGCAACACTGCATTCGTAGAACCTCCTAAAACCATTACCGTTACAATCGCATTGTGGAATGCTTTTTCGGTCATGATGTCTGAAGGAAGGATATTTCTTTCCAATAAAACACGGATGGCTTTACCCGCATCTAAACATTCTTTTCTTTTTTCCTCGCTCAATGCAGGATAAGAAGAACTGTATGGCAAACTCATGCCCAATGCTTCGATTGCCGAAGCCATGGTATTTGCGGTATACATTCCTCCACATGCGCCGGCTCCCGGACAAGTGTGGCGAATGATGCCCTGATAATCTTCTTCATTTAAGGTACCTGCCAGTTTCTCGCCAAGGGCTTCAAAAGCAGATACGATATTTAATGATTTTCCTTTATACTTTCCGGAGTGGATACTTCCACCATATACCATGATCGACGGGCGGTTTAAGCGGCCCATTGCCATGATAGAACCCGGCATGTTTTTATCACAACCTGGCAAAGCAATTACGCCATCGTAATATTGTCCGCCACAAATCGTTTCAATAGAATCGGCAATTACATCTCTGGAAACCAGTGAGTAGCGCATTCCATCTGTTCCGTTTGACATGCCATCGCTTACGCCGATGGTGCTGAAGGTTAAACCGACCATTCCGTTATCCCAGACCCCGTCTTTAACAATTTTTGCTAAATCATTGAGGTGCATGTTGCAGGTATTTCCATCGTATCCCATACTGGCAACACCGACCTGTGCTTTGTCCATATCTTCCTTGGTCAGACCAATTCCATATAGCATGGCTTGTGCTGCAGGCTGGGTTGGGTCCTGCGTGAATACTTTACTGTAGCGGTTTATTTCTGGTGATTGTGACATATTATATGATTACTTCGTAATTTTGCTTTTCTAAAACCAAACATTTATAAGTGCGTTGTATCGTGGCACCAACACTGTCGTTCCAACGGATTGGGAACTGATATTCGTCGACAGAAGCGATGCCGGCAATCTCTGTAGCTGTTCCACAGAAGAAAGCGCTGTCTGCATGTTTCAGGTCTTTTACCGTCAGGTGCTTTTCTACCAGTTCGATATCCAGTATGCGGCATAATTCGATGACTGTAGCACGGGTGATTCCAGCCAGGATATTGCCAAGAGGAGGGGTGTATAACCTTCCGTTTTTCTCAATAAAAATATTTGCTCCGGGTGCTTCCGCGATATTGCCGTTCATGTCTAACAATAAGGCTTCATCAAATCCTTTGCGTTTTGCCTCTGTAGTGGCTAAGATGGAATTCACGTAATTACCACTTACTTTAGCTTCAATAGGTGTCGATTTTGGATTTGGACGCTCATAGCTGGAAATGCAAACTTTTAATTGCTGATTTCCAAGGTAGGCTCCCCATTCCCAGGCACAGATCATGATGGAAACATCGGTTGCGGCAACCAATTGCATATTTGGCGCAGCATATACCAATGGGCGGATGTATGCGTCTTTTAAATTGTTTAATTCCAGTAGTTTATAGGTTTGTTTGATCAGGTTGTTGATATCCCATGGAAAAGGCATATTTACCAGTTCTGCAGATTTTTTTAACCTTTCGAAATGCTCTCTGATCTTAAATATGCGGGTTCCGTTATGGGTATGATATGCCCTGATCCCTTCAAATACAGCGTAGCCATAATGGAGCGATTGCCCGTAGATATCGGCAGTTGTGTTGGCGGCTTTCTGGAACTTGCCGTCTAAGTATAACACTGTATTTGAATTATGGTATTTCATTTTGGTTGTAGATTGATGTTTTGTTCTTTTTATTGGTTCATTAAAAAAGCGCCACTTTTGGGGGGCGCTTGCGTATATTTTTTTATTAAATATTCATTTACAGCGCCTTATCCCTCTGAGTAATCAGCAGAAGAATCACATTAATAATGACAATAATTAAGGCGGTGCTAATAAGGTTCATTTTGTTCTTTATTTGTTGTTGCTTTGTAAATCCAATTTAGGCTTTGGCTTCTACACTTCCAATAGCCAGCTAAAAATAATTGAAAAAAAATATTATTCTTTTATTTTTTACAATATACAAATATTATTCTTGATAATTTGTGTTTTTAATATCTTTAATTGGCTGCTACTATACCGAATATGAAATCGGTATTCGGTATGGGTATTATGCAAGCATTGTAATTTTAGTGATTTTCTTCCTGAAATGTGGAAAACCCCGAAAAAATTGGTAAATTTTGTAAGAATAACGGACATAAAAAAAGCCCTGTTATCAGCTGGGGGTATTCGCTGAAGCAGGGCTATTGGGAAATTATTAAGGGGGATCTTTTTTCTGAATGAACTTTATTACTGATGGTTAGTCTTAAAGTAAATTTATAGGAATTGGTTATAGGGCAATTATTTTCTACATCGATTTGACGATTCCCGGTATCGATTTCATGTTATTTAAGAAAATATGCCTTCTGGGCGTAACAAAACGAAATATAATACGACTAATGTTTATAGTGGAGCGGGATGAAGTACATTCAATAGGGGATGGAGCTTACCTGGAAAATAAATAACCTTCTTGTGTATGATTAGATGTTTAGTGCTAGACGATGAACAGCATGCTGTAGACCTCCTTGTGTCTTACATTAAACGCGTTCCATTTTTGGAATTGACTTACAGTTCGACAGATCCGCTGGAGGCATTGGCATTTCTGAATACAGCGGAGGTAGACCTGATCTTTTCCGACATTGAAATGCCTGAATTGTCGGGACTGGAATTTACGAGGGCGTTACGAGGGAAGCATCATGTGGTCTTTACCACCGCATATAGTAAATTTGCAATGGAAGGTTTTGAGCATGATGTTATTGATTTTCTGCTTAAACCGATCATCTTTCCACGATTTCTAAAAAGTGCCCAGAAGGCAATGACGCTAATAGCTGGTTTAGACAAGGTAAAAGTAGAGGAGGAGCGAAAGGATTATCTTTTCGTGAAGACCGAGCAAAAAGGAAAGCTGATCAAGATCAACTTCGATGAGATTGATTATGTGGAGGGGATGCGGAATTACGTGGGGATCTATAAAAATGGAGAACTCGTGCAGGCACTCATGAATATGAAGGATCTGGAATCGCTGCTTCCCATGGCACAGTTTGTCCGTGTGCATAATTCCTATATCATCCGGATCTCCGGAATTCAGATGATAGAAGGGAATGTGGTCCGTTTGAAAAATGTACATGGCGCTATTCCAATAGGTATTACTTACAAAAATGCTTTCATGGATAGAATAAAGTAGTCGCAGCACTAGTCCCTATCCGGTTTTCAGTTGTATATAAAATATAGTTACACCTATATATGATATACATTGAATTAAACATTAAACTTAAGAAGGTCTTAGACCTGTTGAAAAAGAAGCCGGCGATTTTAGCGTTTGTAACCATTTGTAATTCCTCTGCTCTGGCCCAGGTAGACATCGGCTATAAATTTGGCGGTGTCACTACTGATGTGAGGAGTAATCCCAATTTTTCTGATAAGAACCGCATCAGTTATCAGCTCGGGCTTTATCTGAATTTAGATCCATTGCCATTCCTCAGTTTACAGACAGAAGTTTTGTATACCCGAACCCGGGTACAAAATATAGTCGCTGTCGACGGCTTGAAGACAGGCATGAAAGGGATGGGCTATTGGTCGGTGCCCTTGCTTTTCCAGGTCAACCCCATGCCTTTTCTGCGTATCGGAGCAGGGCCGCAATGGAATTTCCATACCAACCGGTATAAATACAGGATAACTGATGATCAGCAGGCATTTAAGAATTTCATGTCATTGGCCCTGGATGCGGAAGTCAAAGTAAGTGGTTCTACACGATTGTACATCCGGATGAATAAAGGGATAGAACGTTTCGAGAATATTTCTGATGGTAAGAGCGGCAAAATTAACCGCTGGGAGTTTGGGATTCAGCGCTCTCTAATGAAGAAGTGATTTCATAAGGCAAAAAAAAAGGATGTCTCTGCAGACATCCTTTTAATATATTATGCTTTAAATATTAAGCTACTCCTTCGGCCAGGACAATAATTTTGTTTTTCAAAACCTCAACCACACCACCTTTAATTACAAAGGTCTCTTCGCCGTTTTTGCTTTTGATAATTACTGGTCCATCTTCTAAGGTGGAGATAATAGGCGCATGGTCTTTCAAAATTTGAAAAGAACCCATGGTACCTGGTACCGTAACCGCGGTTACTTCGCCTTCAAAGACTTTTTTATCTGGTGTTAATATTTCTAGTGTCATATTCAAAGTATAAGCGCTTTAATTAAGCGTTTGCTTCAGCTAATAGTTTCTTACCTTTTTCGATTGCATCTTCGATACCACCTACTAAGTTAAATGCAGCCTCTGGATATTCATCAACTTCACCATCCATAATCATGTTAAATGCTTTGATGGTATCTTTAATGTCAACAAGTACACCTTTTAAGCCTGTAAATTGCTCAGCTACGTGGAATGGTTGAGATAAGAAACGTTGAACACGACGCGCACGGTGAACGATTAATTTATCCTCTTCAGATAACTCGTCCATACCAAGAATCGCGATGATATCCTGAAGTTCTTTATAACGTTGTAAGATTTCTTTTACGCGTTGAGCAGTGTTATAGTGCTCATCACCTAAGATCGCCGGAGATAAGATTCTTGAAGTTGAATCCAATGGATCCACCGCAGGATAAATACCTAGCTCAGAAATTTTACGTGACAATACTGTTGTTGCATCTAAGTGGGCAAACGTTGTAGCCGGAGCCGGATCCGTTAAATCATCTGCAGGTACATAAACCGCCTGAACAGATGTAATTGATCCACGTTTAGTTGAAGTAATACGTTCCTGCATTAAACCCATCTCTGTTGCCAAAGTTGGTTGGTAACCTACCGCAGAAGGCATACGACCTAAAAGTGCCGATACTTCAGAACCTGCCTGAGTGAAACGGAAGATGTTATCAACGAAGAAAAGGATGTCTTTTCCAGCGCCTTCGCCATCACCATCACGGAAGTATTCAGCAACGGTTAGTCCTGATAAAGCCACACGAGCACGTGCTCCAGGAGGCTCATTCATCTGACCGAATACCAATGTTGCTTTAGATTCTTTTAGCTTCTCTGTGTCAACCTTGCTTAGATCCCATCCACCTTTTTCCATTGAATGAAGGAACTCTTCGCCATAGTTGATTACACCAGATTCGATAAACTCACGTAAAAGGTCATTACCTTCACGGGTACGCTCACCTACACCGGCAAATACTGATAAACCAGCATACGCTTTCGCGATGTTGTTTACCAATTCCATGATCAATACCGTTTTACCTACACCCGCACCACCGAACAAACCGATTTTACCACCTTTAGCATAAGGCTCTAATAAGTCGATTACTTTGATACCTGTAAATAGTACCTCTGATTCAGTTGATAGCTCGTCGAATTTAGGAGGAGCATTGTGGATTGGTCTTCCGCCGGTTTTGTCAACTGCGTTGATTCCGTCGATAGCCTCACCAACAACATTGAATAGACGACCTTTAATCTGATCACCAACAGGCATTTTGATAGGCGCACCAGTATCTAATGCTTTCATGCCACGAACTAAACCATCGGTCGAGTCCATTGCAATTGCACGTACGCGGTCTTCACCAAGATGTTGTTGAACTTCTAAAACGATCTTCTGTCCGTTTTCTTTTTCAATCTCTAATGCAGAGAAAATTTGAGGTAAATGAGCATCGTCAGCAAAACTCACGTCAACTACCGGTCCTATAATCTGCGCTATTTTTCCAATGTTAGGCATATATTGTTTTGGGTAAAATTATAAATATCAATTTGTTAAAGGCCGTTTTGTAAGCCCACAATTCGGTTTGCAAAGTTAAGATTTTCCAACATAAATTGCATATATAAATAAAAAGTTTTTCCACAGTTTTTAAATGAATAATTTAGCGGGTATAAAACGGGCTTCAGACAGCGGCTTTTTAGTAGTAAAAAGCGAGTTTTTTTGTCTGGTTCTTTCGTTGTTAAAAAGAAAAAATAATTGATGAAAACCATATTAGTAACTGGAAGTAACGGCCTTACAGGGCAAAAGATCACTGAACGTGTCCTGGCAACAAAAGATTTTAACCTGATCGCGACCTCCAGAGGAGAGAATCGTTTCCCTGTTAAAGAAGGATATGTTTATGCTGAAATGGACATCCTGAATCCGGCAAATGTGACCGAAGTTGTAGCGAAATATAAACCGGATGCGATCATTCATACGGCAGCAATGACAAATGTGGATACTTGTGAGTCGCAAAAAGAGCTGGCACATGAGTTAAACGTAGCTGCTGTGGAGACCTTAATTCAGGTCTGTAAACAATTCGATGTACAGCTGATTCACTTGTCTACAGACTTTATTTTTGATGGTGCAAACGGACCGTATGATGAGGTTGCCCCGGCATGTCCTTTGAGTTATTACGGACAAACGAAGTTAGCAGCCGAAAATGCGATTATTGCTGCAGGTGGAAAATGGGCAATCCTGAGAACGATCATTGTATATGGTATTGTAAGTGACATGAGCCGCAGTAATATTGTATTATGGGCAAAAGGTGCTTTGGAAAAAGGCGAGCCTATTAATGTCGTGAATGACCAGTGGCGGATGCCAACCCTGGCAGAAGATCTTGCTGATTGCTGCTTACTTGCGGTATCTAAGAATGCGCAAGGTGTTTATAATGCTTCGGGGAAAGATATGATGAGTATTTCTGAACTGGTTGGGAAGGTTGCAGATTACTGGAACCTGGATAAAAGCCTAATCAAAGAGATCAGCGCAGCAACTTTAAACCAGAGTGCAAAACGCCCGGTAAGAACAGGATTCATCTTAAATAAAACAATTCGTGATCTTGGTTATCAGCCCCGCAGTTTTCAGGAAGGATTAGCGATATTGGACGAACAGTTAAAGGATAAATAAATTATATATATTATGGCATTACAAGTTGGCGATCAAGCCCCGGATTTTAAATTATTCAGCTCAGACCTGAAAGAAGTAGCACTATCTGATTATAAAGGTAGAAAACTGGTTGTTCATTTCTTCCCATTAGCCTTTACAGGGGTGTGTACTGCACAGCTTTGTACGATGAGAGATAGCTTTGGCTATTATCAGGGAATGAATGCGGATGTGGTTGGTATCTCTGTAGATTCTCCGTTTACATTGGCTAAATTCAAAGAAGAACAAAGCTACCAGTTCCCTTTGTTGTCTGATTTTAACAAAGAAGCATCTGGTGCATTCGGCGCTTTATACGAAGAATTTGCTTTCAATATGAAAGGAATCTCCAAAAGATCGGCTTTTGTAATTGATGAAGAAGGAAAAATTATTCACTCAGAAGTGTTGGAAGAAGCAGGTAATATGCCTGACTTTGATGCGATTAAGCGTTCCATAGAAGCATAAGAGGGCGTTTGTCTGATTGAAAATGTAGATTTTTTTTAAATAAAATTTGTAAAATCAATTTCAAACACTACTTTTGCAGTCCGTTAACGAAACAACGAAAACGGAAATGCATTTGTAGCTCAATTGGATAGAGCATCTCACTACGGATGAGAAGGTTTGGGGTTCGAATCCCTACAAGTGCACAGAGAGAAGCCTTAGAGAAATCTAAGGCTTTCTTGCGTTTTAGGCAATTTCTATAGTCGAAAACAAAAGTCCCCCTAACGCCTACCGGTTGGTGCCTTTGCGTAACGCGGCTGTTTTTTACTTTTTTTTATAGTAAATCGTTAACGCTCTATCTTTTAATTCCAGCTCTTTGTCATTCAATTTTATAATTTCATATTTGGTCGTGTCCAAACTAGAGGAGCCATTACCAATACTTTCAGCCACCAAAACCAATTTATTGTCTTCTTTCCACCATTTTTTATAAACCAGTGTTGCCATATTAATAGATTTTGCTGTTCCATCATTACTAATGGTAATCCCTTGTACTTCATTTTTGTTGATCGGGTTGGGCTCAACCCAAGAACCTATTAGTAGGCTGGTACTATTTTCTGTTTCTGGTCCAGATTTCTTCTCGTTCTGTGCATTTTGCTTTGATGTTTGGCTGCAAGAGGTGGCTACTATCAACATTGCACCTAGTAATGTATTTTTTATCATAATTTTGTTGTTTTACTTTAACTGAGGCTATTTTAGCTCGCCTATAATCAATTGGTTGCTTGTGGGGAAACGTTGCCAAGGAGGCAAGGATGACTAACTAAAACAAAATTTCTTGATAATGACGTTAAAATGTCAACACGTAAATAGTGTGTTAATAGATGTTTCCCAGACCAAAACTAGTTATTATTCAGCTGTAAAACTGATGCTTTTTTTGTATATTCCAATGTTTTATTTGCTCTTTTGGTTTGAATACTTATGGTGATAGGAAAGTAAGCAATTCACTAATCCCAGCCATTTTCCTTAAATTATCTATGGATTTTTTGAGTTCAGGTTGAAGGGAGTACCCTTAAAAAAGCATAGGAGATTTTTTTAAGAAAACAATTTCCTGCTATTGAAGCAAAAGGCCTTTGTTTGATCATAGCTCGTAAAAGAACCTGTAGTTTTTGTTTTTCCAATATAGAATAGATGCATTAAGCCTGATCGATGGAATATACAGGCAAAATGGAGCGAATAGACAATTTTTTAATTGGCTAACTGTGGAAAGGTCGGTAGAATGCTCTTACGTCTTCGTGGCTTGCAAAAATTTAGGGCCAGATTAACAGATAGGACGTAGAACCTGATGTTGTTGACCGCTTTTGGTTATCAAAAAACTTCGGTATTGATCAAAATTTGAATGGTTTAAGAATATTGTTATAAGTAAGTTTCATACTTATCGCTCTGTTTTGCAACAAATTTAAATGACTGGTTATATAGAATCATATCCATCTTTTTTATACGGTTGTGTAATCTGTTTTGCTGGAAAATAAAGATTGGGCTGGACTTTTGACTCATTAACCTAAGTTAGGTGCCGGAATGTATCAGGAATTTGGTTGTTTTCTGCTGATAATGCCTGTAAAGAGGTAGGCTGTTTAGCCCTCCTTTTGATTGACTAAGATCAGGATTATAAGATACGTGTGTAGGGCAAAAATTGAATCATTAATAATCAAATTTGATGTTGTAGCCCTCAGACTGAAATGGAATATTTGTCTTAGAGATGAAATTATAAGCATTTGATTTTTTTAGTTCCTCAGGGGGCTTTCGGTCCTTTTGAAGGGCAGATATTAGTAGGCGATCAAGATATGAATCACATTTCAAGGGGGATTCTTTGAAACTGTAAACGGAGTTGAACAGGGTGCTGCATTCCTATTCAGAAGCGGCTTTCGATCTGGAGTATTAAGAACGGCATAGGGGATTGACAATTCATTATTTGTTGGAGAAACTGATCGTGGACGGGGTTCTGCAGGCGATGCAAACGAAGGCTCAGAGCGTTTAGTTTACAACAACAAAATGCCTTTCGATGTTGAATTTTCTTTCCCGGAAAAAGATGCATAAGTATGGACATAACATCGGTCGCCATTGGGAAGCAGGCCCACAACGTGAGTTCTTTTTGCCTGAATGTTGGTTGAATTCTGGAACTAAGAAGAATGTGTAGGTATTTGGGCTACGCCAAACTGTTAATGGCGCAACCATTAACACTATAGAAGTGCTACCCTATCCTAACTCAGCCGAGTTCAGAAGATAAGGGTTATTAGTAAACGATTATAAAATAAAGATGTCTAGAGTATTTCAAAAATGCATTGTTCTTGCGATCATCATATTGACGCAGATTGGTGAAGCAAACAGTAAAAGTAAAAACCCGAGGGTAGATTATAACCTGAATACAGGTTGGGCATTTTATAGGGGCGATGCGAAGCAGGCCCAGATGCTCAATTATGACGATTCAAAATGGATGCCGGTAGTTTTACCACATATCATGCAATTGGAAAAGAAACACAACGGAGCTGATATTATCTATGACGGTGTCGGATGGTATCGTCGTTACTTTAAACTATCCAAAGATCAGGCTGATAAGCAGGTTCTTCTCAATTTTGAAGGAATTATGAGCAACAGCGAAGTGTTTGTAAACGGAGAAAGTGTCGGTATCCATCACGGGGGATATGTGGGATTTACCATGGATGTTTCGGACAAAGTAAAATTCAACAATGAAAATAATGTGATCGCTGTTCGTGTTTCGGCAGAATATGATCCGCTGACTCCCCCTGGCAAACCGCAAGATCGATTAGATTTTTACTATTACAGCGGTATTTATCGTGATGCAAATTTGACTGTGACAGATAAACTTCATATTACAAGTGAATTGTCTGAACATAGTACCAGGGCAAGTGGCGTCTTTGTAACCTATCCGCAAGTAAATGAGAAGCGGTCACTCGTTCATGTGAAAACCGAAGTTGCCAATTCGTATGCCACTGCGAAAGAAGGATATTTGCAGACCCTGCTTAAAGATGCAAACGGAAAAGTAGTGGCCAGCAACAAAAGCAAATTTCATTTGGGAGCAAATAAGCATACGTTGATTGAGCAGGATCTGAATTTGATTAATCCTAAATTATGGTACCCATATACACCTTATTTGTATTCGTTGGAGAGTCAGGTATTGTTTGAGGATGGAAAAGTTGTAGATATTCGAACAGAAAAGATAGGCGTCAGAACAATTAAGTTTACCCGTGATGAAGGTTTCTTTATCAATGGAAAGCACCTGTATCTGGTAGGCGCCAATCGTCATGAAGCTTTTCCTAACGTCGGTGATGCTGCGTCAAATTCAATGCAGGAGCGGGATGTTATTGAGATGAAAAAAGGAGGATACAACGCGGTGAGAGCAGCGCATTATCCTCAGGATCCGGCTTTTTTGGCCGCTTGCGATAAATATGGACTGCTGGTTGTGGAATGTGTGCCGGGTTGGCAGATTTTCAATGAAAATCCAGTATTTGCTGATCGCCTCGAATCTATAACGCGAAACATGATCAGAAGGGATCGGAATAGAGCTTCTATTATATTATGGGAAACGGCACTGAATGAGACAAGCTACCCTCTACAAGTTGTCAAACGTATTTTTGATGCAGCGCATGAAGAGTATCCGGGAGATCAGCTTTATACAGCCGGCGACTATTTTAGCCATGAAGAAACAGAACCTTATTATGATGTTTTCTATAAGCAGGTCAGCAAGTTCCCTAAAGATGGGAGCGTGATGAGTAATTATTTGGAAGATCAGATTGCTATTAAACCACTTTTTTCAAGGGAATGGGGAGATGGTGTGGGGGAAAAACCCCGCGTAAGCATGGTTGAAAACGAGTATGAACAGATGCGGCAAGGGCGTAGCCGTTTGAGGCAATTGAACGGTGACGGATATTTTGATTGGTGTATGCTGGATGCCAATCCTCGGATGGGAGGACATTTTATGTGGAGTTACAACGATTATACCAGGGGTGCAGAGGAAGAAACGATGTATTCAGGAGTAGTAGATGTGAATCGGTATCCGAAGTTTGCCTATTATATGATGCAGAGCATGCGGCCTAGTGGAATTTCGCAAAAGGGACTGTATGAGGGACCGGTGGTATTTGTTGCTTCCTTTAACTCATCCGGCAAGTACAAAACCTCAACTTCCGAAATCACAGTTTATTCAAATTGTGATGCGGTTGAGTTGTATAGAAACAATAAGCTGATTGGGAAACAGACCCGTGCTGAACGAGCGAAGGTGTATCCTCATATCGTAGCTAAGGGTGGGAGTCCCAGTTTTGTGTTCGATGCCGGAGGTTTTGAACCAGGAGAATTGAAGGCCATAGGATATATAAATGGGAAAAAGGTGACGGAGCACGCAGTTCGGACGGCAGGTAAGGCCGATCACATTGAGATTGTTGTTCCTGATCACCATATCACTCCTGTAGCAGATGGATCAGATATGATTCCCGTTTATTTCAAAATCTGCGATGCCAATGGTTCAGTAGTTCATGATGCAAAATCTGAAATTTTTATTCGGGTTAAAGGCGAGGGTACCTTGATTGGTGACGGTATATCGAGAGTGGAAATCAATCCTCAGGCTGTAGAGGCGGGATTGGCTTCGCATTTATCAGAACATCCAAAAAAGCGGGAAAAATAGAAATCCAGGTTGAATCAAAGGGAATGAAAGCAGGCCTGTTAACCATAAACACAGTCGCATACAATGGGATGCATTTGCCGGATGGTACACATGGCGAGTTTAAAGGGCGGGAAGAAGATGGTGCAATAGTGAAGCCTACCAAATGGGATAAAGGTTTTCTTACTAAACCCAAAGTGGAGATAAGCAATGTTTCTACAACATCTTCTCATCCTGATTTTCCAACAACAAATTTATTAGATGGCAATGATTACAGCTGGTGGATAGCCAATCAGGATCAATTTCCTCAAGTGGTTACTTTGACCTTGAAAGAATCAACAACGGTGGTTGGAAGTCGGGTAAGATTTCAAAAAGATAGTTCAAAGTATCGTCATAAGGTAGAGGTATCCTCAGACGGTAAAACCTGGGAACCGGTGTACGAAAAGGAATGTACAGGCTGGGACTTTAAACCCGTTCGTTTCAAGAAAACAATCAAGTATTTCAGAGTCTCTATATTATCTGCAAGCGAGGGTAGGGCTGGACTGGCAGAAGTAACACTCTTTAAAGATAAATAAATGAAAAGAAGAGAATTGTAAAAGGCATTGGTTTAGTTGCCGGAGCATTGTCTATATCAGGCAGTGCAATGGCAGCAGAAACGGTTGCTGGTTCTAAAAAGAAAAGGATATATGGAGCTTTAAATGCGTATTTCTCATGTCCTTTATAAAGGAGTTCGTGAGATATGTATCTAGGAGCACAACAGAAAGAGAGAATTTCAGAAATGAGATTCTCTCTTTTTTTATTCAAATATTTGATTTTTAGTGTCTTACCGTTTTTATGGATTGGCTAATTTTCGGCCTCTAAAATCTTGCTGCTGTGCTTTAATATTTCCTGTTAAATTACCTGGACGATTTAATTTTCTCATTTGAGAATATCGAATATTATATACAGCTTTGGCGGCAACAAATGCCGTATATTAGATAGGTGAAATTAATCGGGTAATCCTAAAGCGTAATGTCAATACCATCGGAAGAGCACTTTAATAATATGTACCGGACTTATTTTCAGGCATTGTGCTTTTTCTCCTTGAAGATGGTGGGGGACGTAGAAACAGCTAAAGATGTTGTTGAGGAAGTCTTTACCAAACTGATTCTGAGTAAACGGGAGTTTAACGAAACGGATAATGCCAGAGCATGGCTGTACACGGCTGTCCGAAATGCCAGCCTGGATTATTTAAAGCAGAATAAACATGCTAAAGAGCGGCAGTTTGAATTTAGCTTAACCTGGAAAGATGAAGGGTCTTATGACTTTGAATTGGTGAGGGCCGAGGTACTCAGAAAAATATTGGTGGAAATCAAAGAACTGCCGGGGCATTCAGGAAAAATTATTGAAATGAGTTATTTCGAAGGCATGAAGAATGAAGATATTGCAGCGACGCTGGGCTTATCCGAAAAAACGGTAAGAAACCTCAAATCAACAGGAATAGCCACCTTAAAATCCAAAATCCCATTAGATCTTTTTCTGATGTTCTTGTTGCTGGCAGGGAGCACAGGACGCTAATCTTAATTTTTTTCTGAAAATCTTATTTTTTATTCGGGACAATTTGCACTCGCGTCGTTTCATAGTAAAATCAACCCAGATGAACTTGAACGAAACCGATAATCTATTGCAATTGGCAGATCTGATTGCAGCATATCATGAAGGTAAATTGAACGTTCGGCAGAAAGCTGAACTGGAGGCAAAACTGATAGGGGATGCTTCGTTTAAACGTATGTTTGATTCATTTAACAATAAAACCAATGTATTTTCTGATCTGAAAGTAATGAATGGTTTTGATACAGAGTTATCACTGGTCGAATTTCATAAAAGATATGCTACCCCAAAAACCTTCAGGCTGTGGCCCCGCATAGCTGCTGCCACAGCTGCACTAGTCGCTATTGCTTTCTGCATTTGGTTTTATACATCCCCTGATCCTGATCATACTCCTGAACTTGTTTCAGTATCAGAGGATATTGCCCCAGGCAAACAAGGCGCTACCCTTACTTTGGCCAATGGAAAAAAAATTAGATTATCCGATGCTGCAAATGGTCAAATTGCCAAAGAAACCGGTATCAGTGTAACGAAAACAGCAGACGGGCAGCTTGTTTATGAGGTCAAAGAAACCAATGATAATCTTAATCAAATCAATACCCTAAGTACAGCTAAAGGTGAAACTTATATTTTAACCCTCCCTGATAAAAGTAAAGTTTGGCTTAACGCTGCCTCAAGTTTAACTTATTCTGCCGGCCTTATGGAGCGTGGGCACAGCGCGCGTTTGGTAAAACTTGAAGGAGAAGCTTATTTTGAAGTTGCCAAAGATAAAACGCATCCTTTTGTTGTAGAAAGTAAAGGACAGCGCGTAGAGGTGTTGGGAACACATTTTAACGTGAATGCCTACGCAGACGAACCGATAATTGCAACTACATTGTTGGAAGGTTCCGTTAAAGTAACTGACGGTATAAATAAACAAATCATAAAACCGGGTGAGCAGGCCCTGAATAACAGCGGTAAAATCAAAGTTGAAGAAGTCAATATAGAAAGTATTACAGATTGGAAAAATGGAGAATTATATCTGAACCATATAAACTTTAAAGTTGCGATGCGAAAAATTGCCAGATGGTACGATGTAGAAATCATTTACAATGCTTCGGTCCCTGATGATATGGAAATAGGGGGATGGGTCTCGAGAAATGAAAAACTGTCCTCTGTTTTGAAATCAATAGAATCTGCCGGATTGGTAAAGTTTAAGATCGAAGGGAAGAAAATTTACATAAATAAATAATATTCATCAGCCTATTTAAAACATCGCATGATGAACCGTAAAAAGAAAGGAACTATAGCTAAAAACTTACAATAGAAAAAGTGGAAAAAACAACCAGACCTTATAGTAAGACCTGGTTGATGTTTGGCGCCAGCCAATAAATTATCAACTGTAACCAGTAGTTGCCCCGCCGTGGAAAGTAAAGGCATACTACATAACCAAACTTATCAAATGTATAAAAAATATACCGTGAAATGGGGTATACCTAATGCCCTATGCCATAAAATCTTGCTAATTATGCGATTAACCACCGTAATATTAATAGCATCTCTAATGCAGGTCAGTGCAGCGACATTTGGCCAGCGCATTACTATAAACCAGCGCAATGCATCTTTGGAAACTGTTTTAAAGGAAATACGGAAACAAAGTGGCTATAGCTTTATTTATGATGTTAAAACACTGAACCAAACACAAAAGATAAATGTTGTCATAAGGAATGCCAGTATTGAAGATGCACTTCAAAAATCACTGGACGGGCTTGATCTGGCTTATGAAATTAACGGTAAAGTGATCTCTATTAAAAAGAAGGAAGGACTTCCTGAGCTTTTTTTTGATAAAAGACTTAAAATAATTGACATTAAAGGGAAGGTCGTCGACGAGGGCGGTAAACCTATACCATCTGTAAGTATTTTGATAAAAGGGACAAAAAAAGGCACCTATACAAATGAAAATGGTGACTTTTCGATTTCGATACTAAACGGAGAACAAGAAATTATTGTATCCGCTGTAGGTTTTGTAACTCAGACCATCATTGTGGGAAATCAAACAAGTATTAATATTGTCCTCAAAGAGAATAAATCAGAGTTAAGTGAGGTGGTCGTAGTTGGGTATGGCACGCAAAAGAAAAGCAACCTGACCGGAGCCGTTTCTGTAGTCTCTATGGACAAGGTTCTTGGAGACCGGCCAGTTGCTAATGTTGGATCTGCATTGCAGGGAGCTGTACCAGGCCTTACTGTTTCGGGGGGTGCAAATCCCGGAGCAAGTAAAAGCATAAATATACGCGGTATCACCTCTATAACCGGTGGAAGCCCTTTGATTTTAGTGGATAACGTTGTAACTACAAATCTTGACCTGATAAACCCTGCGGATATTGAAACAGTTTCTGTGTTAAAAGATGCGGCTTCGGCTGCAATATACGGAGCAAGGGCGTCTTTCGGAGTGGTTATAATTACCACCAAAAAAGGTAAAAAAATCAAAAAACGCAATTAACCTATAATGGCAATTTTGCATTTGAAAAGCCGATCGATATTCCTGAAAAAGCTTCGCCAATAGAAACGATCCAGGGTTATAAAGATAT
>LN890991.1:501008-535287 GCA_900010015.1 Tuber aestivum | reverse complement strand
GGGGTTATGTAACCGATGGATTTTATACTGCCGATGATTTTGAAGCTAATGGTGCTTTGAAAAAAGATGTGGTTGCTATTCAGGGAGTGATTTCGCATGAGGGAGATATAAAATATAAAAACCTCATGGATGATTCGAATTCCACGAATCAGATTGATATTGGTAATGGTACGTTGACTAATTCCGGCGATAGAAAAGTTATAGGTAATAACAGCCCCCGTTATAATTTTGGGTTTAATGCTTCTGTTGGCTGGAAAAATCTGGATTTATCTATTTTGCTGCAGGGGGTAGCTAAAAGAGACTATTGGATTGGGGGAGATCTGATGTTTCCACATGCCGGAAAATTCTCCACTTTCAACAAATACCAATTAGATTATTGGACACCGGAGCACAAAGATGCGTATTATGGCCGGTTGTACAAAGATGCCGGAGAATCGCATGCGGTTAATCAGAGAGTACAAACTAAATTCCTTCAGAACGCTTCTTATCTTCGTGTAAAAAATGTTTCACTTAGCTATGTTGTTCCAAAATCATGGTTTGGAAAGATCCCTGTAACAGGCGCCCGGATATTTTTTAGCGGTGAGAACATGCTCACCTTCACTAAGTTGATACCCGGGTTAGATCCGGAATTGCTATCCTGGCAATATCCTCAAATGGCCACCTATTCATTTGGAATAAATGTTAACTTCTAATTTAAAGGCAATGAAAAGAACAACTATTTATATACTTGCATTAATCAGTTTATATTCCTGCAAAAAGAGTTTTTTAGACAAATATCCCAAAGACCGACTTATTGAGGAAACAGCTTTTATTACTTACGATAATTTTAAAACGTACGGGTGGTCATTGTATGATATATTCGAAAGTCCCACTCATGTGCAATATGTAGGGACCAATGATGCCCTTGGCTGTATGTATAATGGCGATTTTTTGAGTGGTATTTTACAGAATAAAGCCCAATTGCGAAATCCATGGGCATGGCAATTGGTTACTCCTGAACAAAATGCAGGAGGTTGGGACTTCTCTTTTATACGAAGTGTTAACATCATGCTGGATCATATTGATCAGTCAACAATGAATGATATCGATAAAAAACACTGGCGTTCGGTAGGTTTGTTCTTTAGATCATATCATTATCTGGAATTACTGGCCCGTTTTGGAGATGTACCATGGCTGGAACATGTCGTGAAAGAATCAGACGAAAATATCATTCAAGGTTCAAGAACAGGACGGGATGAGGTCGCCGCTAACATTTTAAGAGATCTTCAATATGCCGAAACAAATATTAAAGTTCAGGGTGAAGGTGCATCCAGCAATACGATTAATCAAAAAGTGGTAAGAGCATTGTTGTCCAGGTTTGCCTTGTTTGAAGGAACATGGAGGAAATACCATAGCCTCCAAAATGCAAACATGTATTTGACAGAGTGTGCCCGTGTATCAAAATTATTGATAGATGCTACACCAGCTATTGGTAGTAGTTATCAACAGTTATGGTCTTCTGAAGTATTAAAAGATTATCCCGGTGTCTTTTTGTTCAAGGAGTATACAAACTCCATTATGATGCAGCCATTTTCGAGAGCTGAAAGAGGCGGTGGCCAGAAAGTGGAAATGCATGCCCGGACTTTAGAAAGATATTTGTGCATTGATGGTAAAACCATTTCAAAAAGCCCTTTGTATAACGGCGATGCCACTATAAATGACGAATTCAGGAATCGGGATCCTCGTTTGTTATATCGGGTAATTCCTCCATATAAAGTAAACGGACCGCTTAACAATACGACCTGGAGTCATACCGGCAATACCCTGGACAGAGAATACATCGATGTAATGAATGCATTAGATAAAACGGCTAACAGGTCATTCCCTGTAAAAAGCTGGCAGCCCTTTGTTATTTTGAATTCTCCCAATATACAAGGAGCTAAAGTTAATCAGGCACCTGTTTCCTGCAATACGGGTTATTATTTTTACATGTATTACAACACTGAAACCAATGTTACAGGTGGTGCTAATTTTTCAACAACCGATGTTCCGCTTTTTCATATAGAAGAAACGATGCTAAACTATGCGGAAGCAAAATATGAGCTGGGAGAATTCGATCAATCCGCAGCCAACCTTACTATTAATAAACTGCGTGCACGTGTAAATGTCGGTCAAATGATTGTGACTGATATTAATGCTGCTTTTGATCCTTTACGTGATCCTTTGGTGGAGCCGGCACTTTGGGAAATAAGAAGAGAAAGAATGGTTGAATTGATGGGGGAAGGTTTTAGTTTTCACGATGTTAGAAGATGGAAGAAGGCAGGTTATTTATCAATGTTCAACCCTTGGGTGCAAGACTAGCTTCATCCTGGCAGGGTGGCTTGCCTGCTTCACTCAAGTTTGTTACTACTGGGAAAGATGCCGGCAGGTGCTATGTTTGGGATGATCCTGTAGCCGGAGGGAAAGGATGGTTAGACAAATATTATTTGTATCCGATTCCCACTGCTCAAATTGCACTTAATCCAAATATTATACAAAATCCAGGCTGGTAGTAAAGCAAAAAGCATGTTCCCGATTTCGGGAACATGCTTTATTGTATGATGTCAACAGATGGTGCTCTGTTCATTCGGTATCAACCATAAAAATTATTAAAGAGAAATGAAGAAAATCACTTTTTATATTTTGTTTTCAATACAGGCATTTACGGGTAATGCACAAAAGGCTGTGGTATCAAAGCCCAATGTTATTTATATCCTTGCCGATGATATGGGGCGTGGCATGCTATCGTATTACGGACAGAAAATCGTAAAGACGCCGAATATTGATAAGATTGCAAAACAAGGCGTAAGTTTTAACCGTTCGTACGGAGGTGTTTATTGTGCACCATCGCGGGCTAGCTTAATCACTGGCTATAGCGATTGCCGCAAAGGGAAATATGTATTAACCCAAGCGGGTATTTATGAAAAGGTAGCCAAAGGTTTATTGTCTGATGAGCAGGCACAAGCCAAAGTAGATAGTGTGGTTAATAATGAACCCGACATTACCTATTTACCACAACTATTTAAACAGGCTGGATACGTTACCGGTGAAATTGGAAAACTGGATTATGGTTTTGTAACCACTACCAAACAAATGAAAAAGCATGGATGGGATTACTGGTATGGTTATTACGACCATCAGCAATGTCATGGTTTTTATCCTATGTTTTTGCATGAAAACGGTAAGATGATTTCTATTCCGGGTAACACCAGACCCGATGCTGGAAAAACCGGCGAATGGGGCTCGGTAGAAGGTGAGAATGAACGTTGGAACATGGAGGGAAAAACGGTTTATTCACAGGATTTGTTTTTAGATAAGATGCTTTCGTTTATTCATCAAAACAAAAACAAACCATTCTTTCTTTACCATTCTACGCAGTTGCCTCACGGCCCTGTGGCTATTCCAGCTATTCATCCCGATTTTGTTTTTAACAACAAACTAACGCAAATCGAGAAGGAATATGCTTCCATGCTTAAGAAGCTGGATGATAACGTAGGTGTAATTATGGATGAGTTGAAAAAAACGGGTTTGGAGAAAAATACCATCATCGTTTTTTCTTCAGATAATGGCCACGAATTGTACTACAGCTACAAAGGCCGTGTAGAGAAGCCCTACAAGAATATGCAAACCGGAAAGGGATTCGACAACATTAGCGAAAAATTTTATAGTAGTATTGGTGGTGATGTGTTTGATGGCAATAATGGCATGGCTGGTTTAAAGCGAATGAATTGGGAAGGCGGTGCCAGAGTCCCTTTGTTTGTAAGTTGGCCGGGATATTTTAAACAAAATGTGGTATCGCAACAATTGGTGGGCAATTACGATTTTATGGCAACCATGGCAGAACTGTTACAGGTAAAGCCAAAAGACAAAAAAGATGGCGTTTCGTTTTTGTCGACCTTAAAAGGAAAGAAAAATGAAACACAACATCATGCCATTGCCTTCGCATCGCCTATGGGGCCGGCATTAGTCACTAATGATGGATGGAAGCTGCGGTACCTTGCAGCGAAGAAAATTTATCAGCTCTATTATTTGCCCAACGATTATAAAGAAGAACATGATCTGATACTACAACAGCCCGATAAAGTGGAAACTTTAAAAAAGACATTAACTGAGAAATGTGATGGCGATGTGAATAATGGCTGGTTTAATGATAACAGGGATGTGAAAGGAATTTAATATACGCTACCAGAGATAAAATTAAACTTGAGCCGAATTATTCTCATACGGTCTGTTACTCAAATACCGGAAAATTTTTTCCGGTATTGCAGTGGGCCGATTTCTTTCAATTTGAAAAACTGTTTCCTGAAGTTAGGTAGGGAATTATATCCGCTTTCAAAACAGACCTCCACAATGGGTTTAGCTGTATCCAGCAATAAGGTACAAGCGTGGCTAATGCGTATCTCAGCCAGAAAATCAAAATAGGTCTTTTTCGTGCGTTTTTTGAAATAATTACAAAATGCAGGTACGCTCATACAGGCCAGATCTGCAACTTCTTTTAAACTAATCTTTTGCTGGAAAGATTGCATTGTATATTGAAAAATCTTATTGATCTTTCCATTGTCTTTATCAATTAACTTAGCCGCCTCTAAGGTCGAAAGTTGCCGGATATCTTCCTGTTGGCTCATCATGTCCAGACATTGACAAAGGCCAATAATCCGTTGCAGCCCTTGTTTGTGTTCTAAGGCGCTGATACTTACTGCAAGTTCCTTTTTAACACTTCCAGTTAATTTAATGCCATAACGGGCCTTGTCTAATAATGCTCTTAACCGTTTGCACTCAGGTAAATCAAGGAAATCATCTCCCCAGAAATTGCCCTTAAATTGTATAACAAGAGCACTTGCGATCATTTCAGCTCGTTTTTTAGGAAAAGCATGGGGTAGATTCGATCCCATAAAATAGATGTCTTGTGCCTGATATTCGCCAATATGGTTTCCGATAAAGCTTGTACCTTCGCCTTTAATAATCAATACCAGCTCATACTCGATGTGGTGGTGCCAGCCCAATTCATATTCTGGCGTTGTAAAGGTTTTTACTATAAAGGAACAATCGCTGCTTAATGGCAGCTTTTCTTCGATAAGTTTCATCTTAAATCATTTCTTTAAGTAAATCAAACCTCGTAAAAAAAACTTTTATTATTATAATGCCTGTTTCAAGATAAGAAAAATAGATAAGATAGTTTCTTTTTTAAGTAATCAGATTACTTTTTTTTAATCGGAGAATATCGAATTTGCGATGTCAGATCTATAAAGAAAAAATCTATTTACCTGACATTTCCTAAAATTGATGACCATGCCAACTAACCAGGACCTTTCAAAAAAACATCAGCTTATTTCCGATCTGTTTAAATGGCCGGTAAAATCGTCCGACTGGGAACCATACAAACTCAGTAATGAACAACTGGATTTTTTTAAAGAATTCGGATACCTGAGTGGCGTAAAATTATTGGATGAATGGCAGATTGATCGCCTGCATAAAGAATTAGAGGAAATTGTAGATCCCAAACATCCATTGAATGGATTGTTCCATGAGTTTCACCGTAATGAATCCGTTGATCCTGATTCCGTTTTATTTCATGCATTAGGGGCATGGCGCATTACAGAAGGATTTCACGATGTGATATGGAATCCGGCCTTTGCCATGGCTGCCAGTCAGATCTTAGGCAATAAGGCAGTACGTTTCTGGCATGATCAGTTGTTTTGTAAACCAGCAAGACATGGGGGAGTTGTGGCCTGGCACCAGGATTATTCTTATTGGACACGTACAGGACCGATGCAGCATTTAACTTGCTGGGTTGGATTGGATGATGCCAGCGCCGAAAACGGTTGTTTATATTATGTACCTAAAAGTCACAATTGGGGCTTGCTGGATAAGCCAGATCTGGCAGGTGATATGGAGGGCTTGATGCAGTATTTAACAGAAGAACAGAAGGCAGAATTTAAGCCTGTTCCTATCGAACTCAAAAAGGGGCATGCTACATTTCATCATCCTTTAATGGTTCATGGTTCGTTTCCCAATAAATCACCTTGTTCCAGAAGCGCGTTCGTTCTAAATGTATTTACTGACGGTACAAAATCCAATACGGACGAAATATTGCTCAAAGGTGTGCCACCTATAAAAGCAGGACAGCAAATGGAAGGGCAGTTTTTTCCACTGATATTTTCTCCCGACATCCCGATTTAATTCCTAAACAGATCGCGTTCATTTTAGAGTATCTCTGGTAATGACATCAAAGGCTTCGATCAAGTGATACGCTTTGTGAAAACATTATTTAACACTAAGTATTATGATTATTACATAAAATTGTTACATTTCACAATATTTTGCGAGCGGCCAATTTTAAAGATCTGACAGAATAATATAGGGAATTTTGTCAGGATAAAAAGATAAGTCTTTGCAGGAGTCCTTAATTATGTAATGGAAACGCTGAAACAAAGCTTTGCTCAATTATTTAAAAGTTATCATCATCGATCGGTTCTGTTTGCGAAATCTTTTGTGCGTCTGGATGAAGTCGCGGAAGATATTGCATCTGATGCTTTGTGTATACTATGGGAACGGATGAAGAAGGAAGAGGTGTTGTCGGTGAAGAGTTTCCTGTTTCGGGTCATTAAGAATAAATCACTGGACTATCTCAAACATCAGAAGGTAAGGCGTAAAATAATAGAATCAATTGAAGATTGGGAGAGTAGAGATTTGCAACTGCGCATCGATACCCTCGAAAGCATGCATGAAGAAGAGATGCTCACTAAAGAAATTACAGAGATTGCCAATCAGACATTGCAGTCGCTTCCGGAAAAGACACGTCAGGTTTTTTTAATGAGCCGTCAGGAAAATCTTTCCGGTAAAGAAATTGCCCAACAATTGGATATATCGGTAAAAGGGGTGGAATATCACATGTCTAAAGCACTGAAAGTACTCTCCGTAAATCTGAAAGATTACTTAAGTGTTTTCTTGTTTTTCTTTTAATCTGGTTAGGGAAGTGGGGCCCTCAATCGTCTTTATTTTACGAAACTATCTTACTTATGGAAAAACTGTTGTTAAAATACATTGATGGTCAGGCCTCTGATGAAGAAAGACGGAAGGTATTGGAATGGATTGAGGCAGACCCTACCCATAAAAACGAATATCAATCCCTCCATAAAGCTTATGTCGTGTCGGTCTGGGAGGACATAGAAGAACAAGAGGAATCAGCAGTACCTCGTAAAAATAACATCATCAGACTCTCCTGGCTTCGTACAGCTGCTGCTGTATTGTTGGTGATCAGTTTGTTCTGGAATGTGAGGTCATTTATATGGAAGGAAAAATCAACCTTAGAAGACCCGATGGGTATGCAAACCGTTCATGTGCCCGCTGGTCAGCGTGTGGAGCTGATTTTGCAGGATGGCACGAAGGTTTGGCTAAATGCGAACAGTACCTTCCGTTTTCCGGGCAGATTCGATGCTGAAAAAAGAGAAGTTTATCTGAACGGGGAAGGTCGCCTGGATGTGGTGCATAATGAGCACTTGCCGTTTATTGTGAAAACGGAAAACTATGCGGTCAAAGTGTTGGGGACAGATTTTAACGTCAAGGCCTATGGGACTGACAACTTTGAAACGGCTTTGATGAGTGGGCGTGTAGAAATCGAAAGTGCGAAGGGGAAGAAATTTATACTCCATCCGAATCAAAAAGTAGTAGAGGAGCATGGAAATTTAAGAATTGATACCATAGGTAATATGGATCCTTACCGCTGGAGGGAAGGTCTGTTGTGTTTCGAAAATGAGTCTGTAGAAAGTCTGTTTCAAAAAGTGGAAATCTATTACCACATTAAAATTACGAATAAAAACAAAAAGTTGGCAAATAGAAGATACACCGGGAAATTCTGGATGGATGATGGTGTGGAGCATATGCTAAGGGTTTTGCAATTGAATAATGATTTTACTTACCAGCGTGATTTTGAAACTAATGAATACATAATTCATTAGCATTTTTTTTGTGAAATGTTTAAAATCAGCAGGATATCAATCTGATAGTCCGTTTTTTTTTGACGCTGGGATACTGAAAATAAAAATTATAGAAAAGGGCTAGGGATAGTCTTTGCTAAATCGTCTTATGTGTAGTTAACCAAATATAAACTTAAACACATAACGCCTATGACGGAAATAGTCAGTAGACCCACTTTCAAAAAGGAGAGCCAGATTTTCTCCACCGTAATTATTCATAACCTGGACCAAGCACAACCAAATAATAAACGTTTATGAGAAATATAAACTTAAAAAATATTTTACAATTTGTTAAAAAAGCCAGATATGCCGTTTTTGTGATCGCACTTACTTTAGCGAGCGCACAGGTGTCGGCGCAAACCAAATCTGTTTCGATAAATGCGAATGCGATTTCTCTTAAGGAAGCGATCGGCAAGATTGAAAAGCAAACCAGTTACCTGTTTATTTATGATAACATGGTGATCAATTTAAACAAATCCGTTGCAGCTCATTTTAAAAATGAAAAGCTGGAAACAGTTTTGAACGAACTATTTAAAGGAACGGATATCCGTTATGTAATCGAGGATCGGAATATCATTCTAATACGGCAGGGAAAAGATCTCCCTCAGACACCGCAGCGACAGATTCAAGTGTCCGGACACGTTCTGGATAAAGACGGAAAACCTTTGCCGGGGATATCTGTGGGCGAACAGGGAGTGAAGAACAATCAGTTGACCGGTTCGGATGGACAGTATAGTATCAAGGTGAAGTCAACCGCGACACTCCTATTCTCGCATGTAAGCTATGAGTCGGTTGCGAGAGAGGTCAATGGGCAATCTTCGATCGACATCGTCTTAGCAAATGACGCTAAAAATCTGGAGGAAGTAGTTGTCATAGGTTATGGAGCCGTGAAGAAAGGCGACTTGACTGGTGCGGTCAGCCAGATTAAAGCTAAAGACCTGCCTCAAACCGGAAATATGTCATTGGGCCAAATGATGTCAGGTAAAGCTTCGGGCTTGCAGGTATCTCAGACCAGTGCCCAACCGGGATCCGGGGTTTGGATACAGATCAGGGGTAACGCTTCCGGTGGTGCTGGTAATTCAGGTCCGCTTTATGTCATTGATGGTTATCCTATTTCTGCCGAAAATATGGAGCCAGGTGGCGGAAAGTATAGTTCCGGAAGTAAATCTCCTTTGAATAACTTAAATCCGGGGGATATTGAATCGATTGAAATTTTGAAGGATGCAGCGGCAACAGCGATCTATGGCGCCCGTGCGGCTAATGGTGTTGTTTTAATTACAACCAAACGCGGTAAAAATGGAGAACGTGCAACAGTTCAATATTCAGGATCCATGTCAACGCAAAAGAAGGTGAAACAAATAGAGATGTTAAATGCCTGGGACTTTATGAAAGAGACCAATAGGGTGATTTATGAAAATTGGTTATCCAACAATAGAATAAGCCCTTATGGAAATATAGACCCGGGATCTGTAGCCAGCCCTTATGTTCCTAAGTATTCCGAAAAGGATATTGCTAACGCACAAAACACGGATTGGCTGGGTGCGGTAGAGAGAGACGGGCGTATTGCCCAACACAACTTGTCTTTGAGAGGGGGGACGGAACAAACATCTTATTACGTCTCTGGAAGCATCTTTGATCAGCTTGGCGTTATTAAAAATAATGGAATTAAACGTTATTCCGGCCGGGCAAACTTTGATCAGAAATTAGGGAAATTTATAAAAACCGGCATTAACCTTAATATCAGTCAGGTTAACAATGCGAATGTGGCATTGAGCAATGGCCAAAATGAAAATGCGGGTGTAATTAGGGCAGCGATGAGCTCGAACCCCTCACTTCCTATTTACGATAAAGAGGGAAAATTTCTGCTAGACCCGAACCTGCCCTTTTTACCGAATGCGGTTTCTTTGCTGGATGTAAGCGATCAAAATAAAATCAATGGATTGCTGGGCAATTTCTATTTGACAGTAACTCCTGTTCAGGGCCTGGATGTAAAAATGAATGCAGGCTTTCAGCAGGAAAAAGGCGAGCGAAATACATATATGCCTAAAACGACATTATATGGACTTAAGGAAGGTGGACAGGCTACCAGGGCATTTTTGAATCGTTCAAACGAATTGTTTGATCTCACAGCTTCTTATGTTAAAACGATTGCTGATCGTCATACGATATCAGCAATGGGGGGATACTCTTACCAACACTTTTCTACAGATGGCGTTGATGCCGGAAACAGCCGTTTTATTACGGATGCATTTCTATGGAATAATTTGGGCGCGGGTGAAAGCATAAAACCAAGAGTTGGTTCCTATGCTAACGAAGAAATCTTAGGCTCAGTATTTTCTCGTTTAAACTATAATTATGATGACCGTTATTTGGTTTCAGCTACGATACGTGGGGATGCCTCTTCCAAATTTGCGAAAAATCATAAATGGGGATATTTTCCTTCTGTAGCTCTTGCCTGGCGCATCATAAACGAGAACTTTATGAAAGAACAGAAGGTGGTATCCGACCTGAAATGGCGTGTCAGTTTCGGCCAGACCGGTAATTCCAATATAGGAGCGAATTCACTGGCACTATATTCAACCGGATCTAATTATATTTTCGGTGATCAGTCTTCAGTCGGCGTATCCCAGAGCCAGTTGGCCAACCCTGATTTGAAATGGGAAACGACAACAGAACTCAATCTGGGGCTGGACTTCGGATTTTTCAAAAACAGGATAACCGGCTCAGTGGAATTCTTTACCCGACGTGTCTCAGATTTGCTTGATACGAAGGTGCTAATGCAGTATAATCCAATTAATACCGTTATGGCGAATATTGGTGCAAAAGGCAGTAAAGGTTTTGAATTAGGAATTGGTTCCCGCAACCTGACTGGTGACTTTAAGTGGTCTACAGATTTTACATTTTCGTTATATCGTGACCGATGGCTGGAAAGAAACCCTCAGTGGAAGAAAGCCATTTACGAAAATGCAAAAGACATGTTGAATCCTTATTATATTTATTTGTCTGACGGATTGGTACGGACTTCCGACATGAATCCGGATGGAAGCTCAAAGCTTGTGCATATGCCAAATGCCAAACCTGGTATGATTAAATATAAGGATGTGAATGGACGTGGGGCGAATGGTGAATTGGTGGCTGGTGCGGATGGGAAACTGGACGATGCAGATATTGTTTATCTCGGTACAAGAACATCCAAGTTTCATATTGGCTTCGGAAATACTTTTGAATACAAGAATTTTGACCTGAATGTTTTCTTCTATGGTTATTTCGGAAGGAAACTGGATCCGCCTGCATATCTGGGTTATGTAAATGGTTCTGATGCGTTAAGAGCCGGATCAAATATGGCTGATGCCGTAAAAAATCGTTGGACTCATGATCATCAAAATGGGAAGTATCCGACCAGCGTGTCTAATCCATACGAGAGACCTTCTGATTTTTGGCTGGAAAATGCAGATTTTCTACGCTGTAAAAATATAACCTTAGGATATACATTACCTAAGATAAAGCGCCTGGGTAAAGTTGTACAAAGTCTTCGTCTTTATTCAGATATACAGAATCCGTTTATTATCACAAAATATAGCGGCGTAGATCCGGAAATGGATGGCATAGCGGCTTATCCAACTCAATTAACTGTTTCTTTTGGAGTAAATGTAATTTTTTAATAATCATAGAAAATGAAAAGATTTTTGCATACTAGAAAAGTAGTATATACCCTAATGTGTTTCTTAGTATTAGGGATGTCTTCCTGCTTGAGTAATTTAGACCCTATCATAAAAGATAGAATCATGCCGGATAATTATTTCAAAAATGAAAATGATGCCCGGGCAGCTGTGACCGCGATTTATAGCCCCATGCGCGGACAAGGCGGAATATATGATTGTTATGTAGAAACCTACCTGATGTTGTCAAACCTGGCAGCCGATGATATGGGGCTGCGTCGTTCTGATTTAGAGGTCGTGGAGAAATTCATATGGAATTCGACAACGAATGCGGTAACAAAGCATTATAGTGACTGGATCAAGCATGTAAGCCGGGCGACACTTCTGATGGATGATTTGCAGCGTACACCAATGAATGACAAACGGAAACAGGAATTTGTAGCTGAAGTACAATGTGCACGTGGGCAATACATGTTCTTTTTATATGATTTTTATGGTACAGCCGGTGTAGTGATGGATCCGGCAATTTTGAGGGATCCGGGAAATGAAGTTATTCTGGAACGGATGCCGAAAAATGATTTTGTAAACCTGATCGAGAAAGATTTGAAGGAATCTGCTGCCGTACTGCCCGAAAGATATGCCGGGCCTGATTTTGGACGTTTCACTAAAGGGACTGCCTATGCCATATTGGCCAAGCTTTATTTGCAGGAAAAGCGTTGGAATGATGCTGAACAGGTTTGCCGGGAGATATTAAAACTTGGATATGAACTGCAACCTTCTTATGCTTCTGTTTTTGCTGTGGAGAATGAGAAAAACAAAGAGGTCATTTGGGCGGTTTCCTGCCTTTCTGAAGGGGGAGATGGTAATACCTGGATGACACATGTTGTTCCACCTAATTATCCGTTGAAAAATACGCTGATCCAAAGATGGAATGTGCATAGCACGCCATGGCGTTTTTATGATAAATATGAAAAAGGAGACAACAGACTGAAGTCCCTGATTGGAGAGTTTAAATACTTGCCGGCAGGAGCAACTGACTCAGTGTTGGCAACCCGCTACAATTACGAACATTTGAAGAATGGGGCGATTCCAATCAAATATCCGGAAGATCCGAAGCAAACATCTGAAAAGGCTGGGAACGATAAAGTGATTTATCGGTATTCGGATGTCCTTTTGGAATTGGCGGAAGCTATTAATGAACAAAATGGTCCAACTCCAGAAGCCATCGGCTATGTAGAGCAAATACGTAAGCGTGTTGGACTACCTAATTCTATTCCGGCATCAGCAACTGCAGGGAAGGACGCATTCAGTGATTTTATCCTGGATGAAAGAGGCCGGGAATTATTTTGTGAAGGTCATCGTAGAAGGGATTTAATCCGTCATAATAAGTTTATCTCAACTGCTCATCAAGAAGGATATATAAGTGCGCAGTCCTATATGGTTTTATTTCCGCTCCCTCAAAATATCCTTGATGAATCAAAAGGGAAAATCAAGCAAAATCCAGGTTATTAAAGAGTCGTACAGCTAACCTGTGTTTCTTGAAAAAAAGAAGCGCAGTAAATTAAATAGGAAAGAGTTGAAATGAAAAAAATATTTGTAATCATAAGTTTAGTCGTTCTTGTTGTTTTGGTCGTAAAAGGGCAGTCTTCCAGGACAAGCAAGCGATCAGATGTTGAGAGTTCCAAAACCCGTGTTGCGCAGAAGGGTAACACGTGGTTATTGGAAAACGACCATTTAAAGGTAAACGTTGACGCTAAAAGTGGTGCCTTGACGGTCTACGATAAAGGTGGTCGGCGGGAATGGAAGCAAGCGCCCCTGAGTGAGCGCCATGTTCGAAACATTAGTGCCATTGACGGCCCGGTACGAGGTCTGCAATTTGAGACGGAGTTCGGGACTAAGCCCTATGTATTGACGCTGAAACTGACCTTGTCAAATACATCATCCGACTTGTTTATTGAGGCAGATATGAAGGATCGGAATACGGTGATTGAAGAAATTCCGTTTCTCGATCCGTTTCAACTCAACTCGGAGAGTGGGGCTCTTGCTATCGCCGATTTCAGCAATGGCCACCTCTACCCTTTAAACCTCAAACCTTTTCCTCAAAAACGTTTCGGTACTTCTTTGCTCGATATGCCTTGGGTAGGAGTCTGTGATATGGAGAAGGGGTTTGGATATGGAATCATATTGGAAACATCCGACGATGCTTACTTCGACATGGTGCCACTTAAGACTGGAGATCATGAGGTAGTTGCACCCCGTGTAGGATGGGGACCAAGTTTGAAGCGCTTTGGATATTCGAGGCGTATGATCTATAATTTTATTTCCCAGGGGGGCTATGTGGCATTGGCCAAACGCTATCGGACCTATGCTCAAAAACATGGGCTGATCGTGCCCTTCTCGGAAAAGATTAAGAAAAACCCGAACCTGAACCGCCTGTTTGGAGCAGTTGATGTCTGGGATGGCGAAAGCCTCGCGTTTGCAAAGGCGGCAAAAGCAGCCGGAGTTAAGAAGATGATCATTAATGGTTCTGCACCACCAGAGGAAATGAAGGCCATTAACGAACTGGGTTATTTAACGAGCGCTTACGATGCCTATCAGGATGTTTTTCCGCTGGAAGCAAATGGCATAATTGATAGTGGTCACGATTTGGTGCCGGAAAACGTAGTGCTCAAAAGTGACAGTACACGCATGCTGGCATGGCGTTCATGGGATGGGAAACAGTCTATGAAGAGGTGTCCTGCCTTTTGGAGGCACGCTGCGGAGTTGACGATCCCTAAGGTTTTAAAGACCCGCCCGTATCTTGGACGATTTATAGACGTGACCACGGCTGAAGACCTGTACGAATGCTACGACGAAAAGCATCCGCTAACACGTACGGAGAAGCGCCAAGCCGGGGTTGACCTGCTTGGCTATGTCCAGTCGCTTGGCCTGGTTACAGGTGGAGAACACGGCCGGTGGTGGTCTGTTCCGGTAATCGATTATATTGAGGGCATGATGAGTGGGGGTACCGATTACTATGCATGGTCTGCACCCTATCTTCAACACCCCAAAAAGAAAGACTATCCAAAATGGGAGCAGTACGAAAAATGGGGGATCGGCCATCAGTATCGTGCTCCGCTCTGGGAATTGGTTTTTCATGATTGTGTTGTATCCACTTGGTATTGGGGAGATTCCAACGATTTTCTTTTGAGTGCTGCTCCGGAGCTGACTGCAAAGAAGGATGCTTTTAATATCCTTTACGGAACGATGCCAATCCTATGGGCCAACAAAAAAACAGGTGGTCCCGGTCCAAATGAGCAAGGATCATGGGAAATAGCCCGGGAGACCTTTCTGAGGACGTATCGCAATGTCTGCAATTTGCACGAGGCAATTGCAGAAAAGGAAATGCTCAGTCATGAATTCCTGACAGCTGACCGGGACGTTCAGCGCACGTTGTTTTCCGATGGTACTCAGGTGATTGTCAATTTCGGTAAGAAGCCTTATAATACAACAGTTGGTGGAAAGAAGTATCTGTTGCCGGAGAATGGCTTTGTTGCGAAAGGCCCGCGAATCGAACAATCGCTGTCGCTTGTCAACAATCAGCCGGTCACTAGGATCCAAACTGCAGATTTTCAATTCACAGATGCAAAATAGATAGAAAATCTATTGATAAAGTAAGAGCATCTTTACGTAAAAATAAAGATGCTCTACTAAATTAAAAAAAAATCGTAAAACAGCTTTATGATGTGGAACCAGAGCGCTCCGGCCTATTTCTTTGTAATTGAACAATTGAATTAAAATATGATGAAATTATTAAATATTAAAGCGGGTGCACTGTTTTGGTTATTGTTTATCTGTATGCTTCCTGCTGACGCTCAGGAGCCGATAAAGCACGTAAACATGTTTATCGGAAGCGATGGAAAACATCCTACAGAGTACGGAGGGACGACGCCTGCTGTAAGCACACCTTTCGGGATGACGCAGTGGTGTGCTGTGACGCGGATTAATGACATTTCAAAAACAATGTATCACCACCGCGATGCGCATTTGCTCGGATTTATGGCTACTCATCAGCCGGCAGTCTGGATGGGTGATTATGGTTTTTTTACTCTGATGCCTCAGGTTGGAAGTTTAAAAATAAAGCATGAACAGCGTGCCGTAAAGCTTGATCGATCCAAAGAGATCGCAACCCCTTATTCATATAAGATTGAATATGGTGTCAGTAAGGAAAGCACAATTACAACGGAGTTCACCGCTACCTCAAGGTGTTCGTTTTTCAGGATAAAATATCCAAAAAACGAGAAAGCAATATTATTCCTTGAGGCCGGACGTGAAAAAGATGGAGGAGGTATACAGGTACTTCCGGATAAGCAGGAAGTTAGGATATATAACAAAGAAAGACACGACAGCCACTTAGGCCCGGTGCTAAAAAATCTTAAAGGGTATTACGTGTTGAAATTCTCTAAGCCATTTCAAGTTCATGGAACCTGGAAAGACGGCCTTAAAAAAGAAGGAAATCAAACAGAAGAAGGCTCCAATGTTGGAGGATATATAGAATTTGCTGCTGGTACAGACCTGGTGGAGATCAGAATAGGATCGTCATTTATCGACTATGTTCAGGCGCAGGACAACTTAAAACAGGAGATGCCGGAAAGGGCTTCATTCGGAGATACCAAGAAGAAAGTAAAAGAAATCTGGTCTGCAAATTTGAGTAAAATTGCCATTAAAGGTGCTTCAAAAGATGATCTGGATATATTTTATACCGCTTTTTTTCGTACGATGCAATACCCCAGGGAGTTCTCGGAATATGGCAGGTACTACAGCGCGTTTGATGATAAGGTACACGAAGGAATCTCTTATAATGCCTATTCTCTATGGGACACATTTCGTGCCCAGCATCCATGGCTGCAGTTGACTCAGCCTGACCGTGTGAATGGAATGGTGACGGCTTTGGTGCAGATGTATCAAGAGGGCGGATGGATACCCAAATGGCCGAATCCCAGCTATACGAATATTATGATCGGAACGCATTCAGATGCTGTTATAGCCGATGCGTATGTGAATGGATTCAGAGGCTATGATCTTGAGGAAGCCTATAAGGCCATCCGGAAGAATGCATTTTCTGCGCCAGCAGGTGACGATAGCTCTCGTTGGGCAGACCGTCAACTATGGACTGGTAACTACGAAGCAAGAGGAGGGCTGACCAATTATATGAAACTGGGTTACGTTGCCGCTGATAAAACCAATGAATCTGTTTCAGGCACGATGGAGTTTGCAATGGATGATTACAGTATTGCGCAAATGGCAAAAGGTTTGGGACATATGGAGGACTATAAAATATTGATGAAGCGTTCGGAGTACTATAAGAACCTTTATAATTCGAAAACGGGATTCTTTCAGGCGCGTAAGACAAACGGAAACTGGGGCAGTCCGGACGAAGGGTTTACAGAGGGAGGGAAATGGACGTATCGATTTTGTGTAATGCAGAATGTTCCTGGATTGGTAGATCTGCTTGGTGGAAAAGAACAGTTTGCTTCGGAATTGGACAAGAATTTCGATGGAGGCCATTACCACCATGACAATGAACCAGGCCATCATTTTGTGTATATGTACAACTTTTGTGATCGGCTGGACAAAACACAGTTGCGAATTCCGGGGATTATCGAAAGCAATTACAAGAACAAACCTGATGGTCTGTCAGGTAACGATGACTGTGGACAAATGTCAGCCTGGTATCTTTTCAGTACGTTGGGATTTTATCCCCTTACGCCGGCTTCCGGTGAATATGCCCTTGGTATACCTCGTTTCAAAGAGGTCACATTGAGGTTGAAAGACAATAAACAATTAATTATCAAAGCTTCAGAAGTCGGCAAGAAAGCGTTGCTAACTAAAATTTCTTTTGATGGAAAAGTGCTTGACAAGCCATTTATACCGGTGAAAGATATCATGGAAGGCGGAATTCTGGAATTTCGTTCTAAATAAAATAAAAATATATTATGGAAAATAAAATTAGATACTATTTCCTGCTGATTGGGGTTCTTGGTTTTCTTGGATTACACCCGCTATATGGGAATGATACATTGGGAAAGTACAAAATCAAGTCTCCGGATAAAAGTATGACAATGGAATTGTCCCGGAATGTAAACGGACAATTCATCTATTCTTTCAAAGGGAAGAACAGACAACTTATTGATCGATCTCCATTGGGCTTTAAGTTGGAAAATGGGGATGTGATCCCTTATGTCGGATGGAAGGTAGTGCGCGCGTCTCGTCGGGAAGTAAGAGATGTCTGGAAGCCGATTTGGGGAAAACGGGCAAAAGTAGACGACCATTTCAATGAACTCGTTTTGATGATAAGCAATCAGACATCCAATTTATTACAAAACATACAAATCGTAGCACGCGTATATAACGATGGAATTGCCTTCCGGTACGAAGTTCCTTCAACGGAAACAAAGACCATAGGGGTTACTTCGGAACTAACAGCTTACCACTTTACCGACAATTTTACTGCATGGTGTTACAATGGTGAGAATCACAACATCGGGCCGGAACTGCTAACTGAAAGTGATGGCAGAAGATTACCTCCTATGACGATAAAAGCAGATAGTCAGGACTACTTAGCCATCCATGAAGCTTATTTAATTGATGGGGAGCCATTGGTTCTTAATGCAAAAAAGGGAGGACGGGTATTTACGCTTTCGTCCAAACCTGCAAAATTGTACCCTGGATATAAGTCAGCATGGCGTGTTATTCTGTATGGAACAACGCCGGGAGCTTTGACAGATTCGCATATCATCGAACTACTAAACCCTGCACCATTGCCCGAATACGATTTTTCATGGGTAAAACCCGGTCTGGCACTGTGGGATTGGAGAATGAACGGTGCAAAAACGGACGGATTCAGCTATGAGATGTCCTATCCATCATGGCTGCGTGCTGTTGATTTTGCAGCAGAGCAAGGCTTAGGTTATTTAGTGCTAGACGCCAATTGGTATGGGCCTGAATTTCATTCGGATTCGGATCCGGTATCTGGTGATAAAGTTAATGATGTGCGCAAACTCATTCAGTACGGAAAAGAAAAGGGAGTAGGAATATGGCTTTACCTGAACGATGTGGGAGGTAAGAAATTCCCAATCGAAAAGACTTTAAAACAGTATGGGGAATGGGGAGCAGCAGGTGTTAAATATGGATTTATGAGGGGAAATCATGAAGAAAAAAATCGTTGGACGCAAACAGTAACCAGGCTTTGTGCGGAAAACCATTTATTGGTAGATTATCATGATGATCCGGTTCACCCTTACGGACAGATGCGCACTTGGCCGAACGCGGTTACACGAGAGTTTTGTCAGGCTCAGTTGGACGGACATCAAATATTTCTACCGAAAACTTTTGTTACTTCTGTTTTTGTTAACATGGTTGCGGGCCCTTTAGATATGAACAATGGTATGTTTGATTTGCGTCAGGGTAATACTACCCGCACAGACTGTAATCTGCCTGTTCCATCTACACTGACCGCTGAAGCTGCCCGTACTTTAATCACTTTTTCGGGAGCTACCATAATACCTGATATTCCGGAATTCTATCGTAAATATCCTCCTTTATTCCGTTTCATTTCCGGGCAAAAGATGCCATGGGTAGAGAGCAAGACACTGGCAGGCGAGATAGGCGAGTACATTGTCATGATGCGACAGACCAAGGATACTTTTTTAGTAGGGGCTGCTACCAATGAATCAGGAAGAAAGCTGAACATTCCGCTAACTTTTCTGGGTAAAGGTGAATATGAAGTTGAAATCATACAAGATGGGGCTGATGCGCACTATCTTACAAACAGAGAAACATATATCCTTGATAAAAAGACCGTTTCCAGTAAAGAAATCCTACATGTGTCTCTGGCACCTGGTGGAGGTGCTTGCCTGACTTTCAAATCTATCAAAATGAATAAATAAGATGATTGAAATTTTTTTATACAGTGTATTTCCGAAAATTTCATGCTTCCGACCGATCAATCCCTTACCGAAACGTATGTATTTAAAATAGATTGTAATAAGGGGTAGGAGCAATCAAAAGATAAGGAAAGTTATGTTTTGATTGCTCCTATTATAATGCTAATTTTAAAAATGGCCTTTTGATTGAAAGACAAACGTTTGCATATTTTTTATGTTTCCTGAAATTAGGAAATGTCGTTTTACACCACTAATTTCGATTGAAACCAAATACAAAATCAAACTATAGATGCAAAATTCTGGGCCTGTCTTTGACGAAAAGGTGCTTCTCGAACGAGTTGCATCAGGGGACAGTAATGCTTATTCTCAGCTCTATACTTATTATACGCCTTTATTATACCGTTTTGTTTATCCTTTTACCGATGCTTCTAAAGAGCAGGCTGAAGAAATAGTTCAGGAGGTATTCCTGAAGATATGGATTCGGAGGGAAACTTTAACTAGTTTGAAGTCATTTGAGGCTTATGCATTCAAGATGGCTAAACATCGACTAATTGATGTCCGCAAACGTGAGCAATGTTTCCAAAAAATAATTGGTCAATTGGAACATCAGGAGGAGTCTAAGGGCTCACCTTTAGAGAATAACCTAATCTATTCAGAATATTTAACTTCGGCCGAAATGGCAATCGATTGCTTAACTCCTCAAAGAAAGAAGATATTCGATATGCGTACACAGCAGAATATGTCTATTGATGAAATTTCCGGCTCTTTGAATATCAGTAAGTCGGCAGTCAAAAAGCAATTGTATGAGGCTATTCTCTTCATCAAACAGCATCTTCATTACCATACAGGCTGGCCTCTGCTGTATGTATTGATCCCCTTTTTTCTTTAACATACAACTACTTTTTATTTTTTTTAAAAACGAGGTGTACTTTTTTGCTTGTCGTTCGTCTTCTATATAATTAGCAGAGAAATGATCGAGCAAAAAATTAGACTTTTTTTAGAGAAATTTGCAAAAGGAACCATAACGACCGCCGAGAAGGAGGAATTTATGGAGCTGATTTCAACATTAGACCTTGAGGAATATGAGCAGATAATCGAATCTTACCAGCGAATTCTGAAGGATTCTCCGGTTACTCCTATTCCTGATTCCAGCCTGCTTGCCAAAATTGGAGAGCGGATTGAGCGGCATGAACAAGGTGAAACAATCATTACCCGACTTTTTCCCTGGAAAAAAATAGCTGCTGTCGCTTCGGTCTTATTGTTCATTTCAGTCGGTGGATACATTTTATGGCATCAATCCATATCAGGTCAGCAAACCGTTCATAATCAGGTTCAGCATAATGACATTGCCCCGGGGGGTAACAAGGCTGTATTGACTTTGGCTAATGGAAAAGAGATCATTTTGACCGATGCAAAAAATGAGACCCTGGCAAGCCAAAGCGGAATTAACATCAACAAAACCAATAACGGACAGGTCGTTTATAAGAAAATCGCAACTCCTGTTCAAAATCCAGAGCTCATAACCTACAATTCCATAGCAACCCCACGTGGTGGTCAGTACCGCCTAACCTTAGCTGATGGGACTAATGTTTGGCTGAATGCTGCATCCTCTATAAAGTATCCCGTTGTATTTTCCGGAAAAGAGCGCAGGGTAGAGATTACCGGGGAAGTCTATTTTGAAGTAGGACATGATGCAACCAAACCTTTCAGGGTTGTCAGTAATGGTCAAGTCGTCGAAGTCTTAGGGACACACTTTAATATCAATGCTTATCGTGACGAAAATGTAGTCAAAACTACTTTGCTTGAGGGAAAAGTAAAAGTATCATCAACGGTTGGTGCCAAAATACTTAAACCAGGAGAGCAGGCGCAGCTCGAAAAGGGCAATATTCTCGTAGCTGATGTGGATATAAATGAAGTGATCGCATGGAAAAACGGATTGTTTGACTTTCAGGACGCAAGTATTGAAACTGTTATGAGACAACTGTCACGATGGTACGATGTAGATGTAGAGTATCGTGGGAAAATCCCGGAAACTTTATTTACAGGGAAATTGCACAGAGCGGTAAATGCCTCACAGGTCATAGATATCCTTAGTTACTTTAAAATTCATTTTAAGATTGAAAATGAAGGAATAAAAAAGAAGATCATTGTAATGCCTTAACGAATAAATAAACAACCAAATATTAAAACCAAACAAACATGAAGAAACAATTACAAACCTAGCTTCCAGTCTGCAAGGTTGGCCCGAAATAGATTTCATCTCTTTTACAGAATAAAAAAAGAGATGAAATGAAAAAAACCGCAGAGGTGAGTCGAAGCACCTCTACGGAATTATTTGGGTTAACCCTCCCGATGTTATCGGGAAAAATAATTTGCTCAAACTATCTCACGTATTAACCCAATTTTTTACAAAAGTATGGAATTTAATGATTACTCCATAGCTAGGCCGAAGGCATGGCTACCCCCTAAACTATTTCTGGTTATGAAACTAACTGCTGTTTTTTTAATTATGGCGTTAATGCAGGTTTATGGCAAAAGTTATGGCCAAAAAATAAACCTTAATGAAAAGAATGCTTCTTTAGAAAAGGTCTTGCATTCAATTGAGAAGCAAACGGGGTATGTGTTTTTATATACCAACAAAGGGATAAAAGAAGCAAGGGTCACTGTGCATGTGACCAACGGCTCAATTGATGAAACATTGAAAGCTTGTTTTGAAAATTCAATGATCACCTTTAAATTGGTTGATAAGAATATTTTACTGAGGCTTGATCAACCTTCTCCCCGGAATGAAAGATCAGAGGTTGTTCAGCCGGTCAATATTCATGGAAGGGTAACCGATACCCTGGGCCTGCCATTACCAGGTGTCAGCGTGCATATCAAAGGTGTCGCTAAGGGAGGAACGGTTGTCACCAATGTTAAAGGGGAGTATACTATAAAGGCTGATGCTAATGCGACCCTGGTGTTTTCCTATGTAGGCTTTAACCCGATTGAAATACCTGTTCAAAATCGCCAGGAAATTAATGTTGTTTTAAAGGGAACCTCCTCTACATTGAAAGATGTGGTTGTGGTTGCCTATGGTACCCAGAAGAAAACAACCATGATAAGTTCCATTACTACAATTGATCCGAAAGAGCTTAAAGGTCCTACCAGCAACCTGACCACCATGTTGGCAGGAAAAATTTCCGGTATTATTTCCTATCAGCGAAGTGGGGAACCCGGCAAGGACAATGCCTCGTTTTTTATCAGGAACATTGGTGCAACGAACAGCACTCCACTCATTTTAATCGACGGTATTGAATCCTCATCTACGGATCTTGCCAGGCTGCAGCCCGATGACATTGCCGGGTTCTCTATACTTAAAGATGCGACTGCAACATCAGTGTACGGTGCAAGGGGAGCAAATGGGGTGATATTGATCAATACCAAGATAGGTGAATCAGGGAAAATGAAATTAAACTTCCGTATAGAGAATTCCACATCTGCCAACACCAAGAATATTTCATTCGCAGATAACATCACCTACATGACGCTTGCCAATGAGGCGATGCTAACCAGAAACCCCCTGGGTTCATTGCCTTATGATCAAAATAAAATTGATCACACTGCCAGGGGAGATGACCCATTGTTATATCCTAATAATAATTGGATACAAGAGTTGATTAAAAATACGACCAATAATCAACGTGTCAATTTGAATGCCGGCGGAGGTACAGACAGGTCAAAATATTATATAGCGATGACGTATAATCTTGACAATGGCAATTTGAAGGGTAACTCAATCAATGGCTTTAGCAACAATATTAAGCTCCAATCTTATTCTCTTTTATCAAATGTTAATTTAAACGTTACAAAAACAACTGAAGTGCTGATCAGCCTTAAAGGGCAGTTTGATAGCTATAACGGACCAATTGGTGGTGGGAAGGGGGTTTATAACAGTGCTTTATCGAGCAACCCCGTCGCTTTTCCCGCGGTTTATCCCGCTAATTTATTGCCGTATGAAAAACATCCGTTGTTTGGAAACGCACTGATGCTGCCAGGTAATGGATTATATACGAATCCTTATGCGCGATCTCTTTCGGGCTTTCAAAAGCAAAATACGAGCAACTTAACCGCGCAAGTGAGTTTAAAACAGAATCTGGGTGGTATTACACCGGGTTTATCTATCCGGGTAATGGCTTATACCTCACGCCATGCAGATTTTCAGGTCGCCCGAAGTGTTAGCCCCTATTATTATCAGTCGAACCTGGTAAACGGTGTATTTACCGGTCTGAGCTTGCTGAATACCGGAATAAATGGATCCCCCGGTTCACCTCCTACAGAATACCTGACTTACAATCAGAATCCGGCATCCACTATTGTTAATTCCACTACTTATGGAGAGGCGGCAATTAATTATTCCAGGGTATTTAACGACGTACATAGTATTGGTGGTTTGCTGATCGGTACAATGAGCAATTATATGACAGGAAACGCTACCGACTTAGTCACCTCTCTACCGGGCCGGAATCAAGGGTTTTCAGGCAGGTTTACCTATGGATATGATAACCGTTACTTGATTGAATATGATTTTGGCTACACCGGTTCAGAAAGATTTGCAGCCAATCACCGGTTCGGATTTTTCCCTTCAATAGGAGCAGGATGGATTGTATCTAACGAAAAGTTCTTTAAACCATTGCTAAATACAATTAACCAGTTAAAGTTCAGGTTCACACATGGGTTGTCGGGTAATGATAATATTGGCTCGGCGAATGAACGTTTCTTCTATTTATCTAATGTGAATTTAAATGGCGGGAATGCAGGGGCCTTTGGTACAAATTTTAGTTATAACAGACCTATTGTAGTGACAAGGCAATATGAAAACCGGAATATCACATGGCAGCTGACTAAACAAACCAATATTGGTATGGATTTAACGCTTTTCCATGACCTGAATTTAACGCTGGACGCGTACCGGAAACATGTGAGTAATATACTGCTGACAGGGGATATCACCACAAATGTACCTTCCTCAATGGGGCTTCAGGCAAATCTCAAGTCTAACTCGGGTATTAATTCGGGCAAGGGAATAGAGGCTGCTTTAAATTATCGTAAGTCATTTAATAATTCATTATGGTTACAAACGCGGGGAACCTTTACTTATCAGGTGAGTAAGATTATCGCCGATTTGGAACCTAAATACTCCGCTAATGAACGGTATTTGTCGCATGTTGGTAACTCAGCTGACCAAATATATGGTCTTGCGGCAGAAAGGTTATTTGATGATCAGTATGAGGTTAACAATTCTCCTCAACAGCAATTTGGTTCATTTGTTATGGGAGGAGATATTAAATACAGGGATATCAACAGAGATGGGAAAATCACGAATGCCGACAGGATCCCGATTGGATTTCCTGCTACACCAGAAATTATGTATGGGTTTGGCTTCTCGTTTGGATATAAAAATTTTGACATCAGCGCATTTTTTCAAGGTTCAGCCAGATCGTCATTTTTGGTTAACTCGGCCGCTATCACACCTTTTGCCATTGATGGGGGCAGTCAAAATGGATTGCTGGCGCTTATTGCCAATAATCACTGGTCTGAGGCTAAACAAAACTCGTATGCTTTTTGGCCAAGGTTAGACAATACAATTAACCCGAATAATAGTCAATCCTCTACCTGGTGGTTAGAAAATGGTTCTTTTTTTCGATTGAAATCAGCGGAAGCCGGATACAATATTCCTGATCCACTTTTAAAGAAACTGGGTTTGCGTAGCGGGCGTATCTATCTAAATGGTACCAACTTATTTGCCTTAAGCGCATTCAAACTCTGGGACCCGGAAATGGGGGCCTCAGGATTGGGATACCCTGTGCAAAGGGTGTTTAACGTAGGTATTATGGCAGGGTTTTAATTTTAAATAAAAAATAATTTATATGTATTATAATAGATTTAATGAAAGTGGCGCAAGAAAAATGCTGCTTGGCATGATTTTCATATTTATGCTTCTGATATTATTCAGCACTTCCTGCAAAAAGTCCTATTTAGACGTTGTACCCGATAATGTGCCTACAACGGACCATGCTTTCGCTTCCAAAATAGAGGCTGAGAAATATCTGTTCACCTGTTATTCCTATTTGCCTAATCAAACAACTCCCTTAGCTAACCCAGGTCTTACGGCAGGTGATGAGCTTTGGATAGCTTATCCCCAAATTAATGTACCGGCCTGGGAAATTGCAAGAGGAAACCAGAATAGCGTAAATCCGCTTGTTAATTATATGGAAGGCTTTTCAGGCGGATCGGCTAATTTCAAAGCCATCAGAGACTGCAATGTGTTTTTGGAAAATATCAGTGATTTAGATAAAGTTCACGACCTGGATCCCGACACCAGAGCAAGGTGGATTGCCGAAGCTCAATTTCTTAAAGCTTTTTATCACTTTATGATGTTCAGAGCTTATGGCCCTATTCCTGTAATAGACAAGAATTTGCCGATTAGTGCTCCATTAGAGCAGATGCAGGTTAAGCGTCAGTCGGTAGACAGTGTGGTGAATTATATTTCCAATTTGCTGGATGTTGCCGCCGCGAATCTTCCTTTAACCATAACGAATCAGGTAACTGAATTGGGGCGGGTTACCAGTCCTGCTGCATTGAGTTTAAAGTCGAGATTATTGGTTACCGCTGCAAGTCCTTTATTTAATGGGAATTCCGACTATCATTCATTTAAAAACAAGGATGGTGAGGCGCTTTTTAATCCTTCCTATAGTTTAGCCAAATGGCAGAGGGCTGCCACGGCGTGCAAAGCGGCTATAGATTTATGCGCCAAAGCTAATATAAAGCTGTATGTTTTTCCCGCTCAGGCCAATCGTCTCAGTGATACCACGATGACGCAAATGAGTGTCAGAAATGCGACAAGTGAACCATGGAACAGTGAATTAATATGGGGCTTAACGCACAATAACAATACACAAAATATACAGGGATCGGCTGCTGGCAGGTTTGATCCTGCGGGCGCTAACAATGTCATCGGCAGTGGTCAGATAGGCCCCACTTTAAAAATAGCGAAAATGTTTTATACCAAAAATGGTGTTCCTGTAAATGAAGATAAAACACTTGATTTCAGTAACATCACCACCTTAAGGACAGCCACTCGCGCGGAACGGTTTAACCTGATAGAAAGCTATCAAACAGCAAGATTAAACTTTGACAGGGAGCCAAGATATTATGCTGATTTAGGATTTGATGGTGGTGTTTGGTATATGGCCAACAGTCCGTCTTTAAACGATGAAAATACCTGGAACCTGAAATCACGGAGAGGGCAGCCCGGCGCTGTTTCACCAAATCCTATTACGGGTTATTACATGAAAAAACTACTGAATTGGCGTTTTGTCTGGTCAAGTGTTAATTTTCAGAATTATGCATGGCCCGAAATACGATTGGCTGATTTGTATTTACTATACGCGGAAGCTTTAAATGAAGCCCAGGGACCTGGTGCTGAGGTCTATAATTACGTTAACCAGGTACGTGCAAGGGCAGGTTTGCAGTCAGTACAAACTTCATGGACAAATTTCAGCAATAGCCCTTCTAAGTTTAGCACTCAGGAAGGCATGCGCTCCATCATACAGCAGGAACGCAGCATTGAACTTTGTTTTGAAGGGCAACGCTACTGGGATTTATTGCGCTGGAAAACAGCTGCGACAGAGCTTAACGGCAATATAACGGGTTGGGATATCACGCAAAGTAATCCAAGTCTGTATTACCGCGAGATTACATTTTTTTCACAACAGTTTGTCATACCGCGTGATTATCTGTGGCCAATAGCAGATCAGTCTTTGCTCGTAAATCCAAATTTGATGCAGAACCCTAACTGGTAAAAGAACAGACGGCACATTTATTTTAAACTGTAAAATATTTTAAAAATGAAAACAATAAAATCAGGAACTTTCTTATATATAGCTTTATTTTTAATAGTTGGGACAGGCTGTAAACAGGATGTTTTAAACAAACCCATTGTTATTAATAATAACAAGCCAGGTGTAGTATCTGGAATAAACATCACAAACCTACATGGAAAAGCTACCCTTACCTATATACTGCCGGATGATAAAGACCTGCTCTATATAAAAGCGGTTTACCAGACCGCCGAGGGGCGCCCTGAACAAGTGATAAAAGCTTCCCGTTACACCAATACATTAACTTTAGTGGGTTTCGGAGATACCTTGGCTCATGCGGTGCAGTTGTATGCTGTAAATTCCAGCGAAGTCGCTTCGACGCCGGTCAGTATAACGGTAAACCCTTTAACGCCAGCTATAAATTTGGCCCGCAGATCGCTCAAGGTTACGGCTACTTTTGGTGGGTTTGATGTTAGCTGCAAGAATCCTACGCAGGAAAATTTAGCCATTATTCCTTTGGTAGATACGACAGGTACGGGTAAATGGACGCAAACAAGTACCATGCAAAATATCTATAGCAACAGTGATACAATAGTCGGTTCGAACAGGGGACAGCCTGCAATAGCCAGAAAATATGCTTTTTTGGTAAGAGACCGGTGGTTAAATTATTCGGACACATTGTTTACAACAATTACCCCTTTATTCGAAAAACTATTGCCGAAATCTATTTGGAGACACTATGCATTGCCTGGCGATGCGGTAGCCGATTGGGTGGGAAACGGTGTGAGTAATATCTTTAATGGCACCTTTAACCGCAATTTTATTAGCTTACAAAATGCAATCAGCCCACAAAATATAACGCTGGATCTTGGCAAAGCATACATCTTTAGCCGATTGCTGTTGAGCCCGTATTTAGAAGGTACTGGTTTATATTTTACCAATGGTAGTCCGAAAATTTTTGAAATCTGGGGCTCTAATCAACCGAATCCAAATGGCGCTTTAGATGCCAGCTGGACTAAACTCGTCACCTGTACCGTGATCAAACCATCAGGAAGTCCCTACGGTGTTGAAACAGGTGCGGATCGTGCATCAGGCAAAAGTGGCTGGCAGTTTAATTTTCCGGTAGGGGCAGCTCCTTATCGCTATGTAAGAATAAGGTATGTAATTAACTGGCAGGGAAGTTATATGATGGCGCTGACCCAGTTTACGCTATGGGGGCAGGAGTAATTATGCGATACCCGTCCCATTTGACAGTTGAAAAAACTGATGGAGAAATATTCATGATTACTGATATAATTAATAAATGATAGGTGAAAACATATAAATATATGAAACGATATAAAATCATAGCTTGCTATATAGTGGCATTGCTGGTGTTAATAACAGGCGCCTGCACAAAAATGGATGATTATAAAAACCAATACATGAAGGGGGGGGCAATAGTTTACCCTGGGAAAATGGATTCAGTAAAGATTTTTTCCGGAAAAAACAGAGTAAAGGTTACCGGTCTTTTTACCTCAGATTTGAACATAGTTAAATATAGAGTCTTTTGGAACAGCCGCCAGGATTCGGTAGAGGTGACTATTAAAAGAACCCCGGGTGTAGACACGGCTAAAGTAATGATACCTGATTTGCCTGAAGGAATTATGGGTTTTCAAATAAGAACGTATGATGCCCTGGGGCATATTTCTGTCCCGGTAAATGCGGCAGTGAAGGTATATGGAGCTTTATACCAAAGTTCCTGCATAAACAGAGGAATAACAGATACCGCCATCCAGCCCGATGGTTCTGCATCGATCAACTGGGTAGATGTAAATGCAAATTCAGGCATTATAAATATGGGAATTAAGTACTCAGATAACAATAATAAGCTGCATGATACGCTGATCAGATCTGTTCCAACCGGCTTAACTACAAGACTGCCAAACTTTAAATTAGGTAGTGCGATTAGCTACAGGACAGCATATCTGCCCAATCCAACAGCTATTGATACATTTTATGTTGCTTATCAGACTTATGGCATAAAAGCGGATGTAACGAGTCTCTATTTTACAAACTATCAGCAACCGTTTACAAGCACAACAGGGAGCGGTACGGGTAGATGGAGAAATCCAACAGCCTGGATTGTAACCAATCCAGTATTAAATCATGGAGGTAATGGAGGTTGGGCTTCAGATGATGGTACTGTTTTAGCAATGGAGTCAGGCCTGGGGGCGGCTCCCGTAGTTAATGGAAAGATATTTCAAACATTTACCTTGCCGGCAGGCAATTATACTTTTTCAGCTGCTTTAGGGAATAATAGCTTTTCAAACCCTGTTTATGTGGTTGCAGCGGCAGGTTCAACACTACCGGACGTAGCGCTTGTCCCTGTAAATTCAATAAAATTTGCCTCATTAAAGGATCAGCGTTTTGATTTTATCATAAACGAACCAACACAGGTTTCTATTGGTTTTGTAGCCAATATGACCGGTGATGAGTATTGGAGGGTAAAATCCGTAAAGCTGATAAAGAATTAAGTTTTTTGAGGTAGATCTTTAAACCAGGTAAGCGCACTAAATTAATAAGCTTACCTGGCTCAGGATAAAAAAGGAGAATGAATCAATTGGCTATATATTAAAATTTAAATCTTCTATGCAGTGTATTTACGAAAATTTGATGTTTCCACCCGATCAATCCTTTACCATTCAGTCGGAAATATTAGAAGACAAGCCTTGCAATGTCTTAAAATCTCACAAGTATTTTGAAATCGTGTTGCTTGAAAATTACTGCGGCAGATATTTTATCGGAGACCATATTCTTGACTTTGAGGGAACACAGCTGATACTTCTTGGGAGCTACCTGCCTCATTGCTGGCAATATGATAAAAAGCTGGATCCAACGGCTCAGTCTCAATCGATTTTGGTTCATTTTTTACCCGATTTTCTAGGGCAGCAATTATTGGACAGTCCGGAGGCAATTCAATTGAATAAGCTCTTCTCCAACGCTTCGAAAGGAATTTCATTTTCTGGCATAACGATACCAAAGGCAAAAAAAGTGATGCAGGAAATGCTGCTTTCCGAAGGAATGGCAAGGACAGCGCTCATGTTAAAGTTGTTGGATATACTTGCGCAGTCGGAGACAAAACAGGCACTGTCTTCCTCTTATTTCAACGTTGTTGACAATGCTCATGAAGGACAAAAAATCAGCAAAGTATATGATTATGTATTCCGGAACTTCAGTAATCATGTTTCATTACCTGTTGTTGCTGATATTTTATCGATGACGCCCGCATCATTTTGTCGTTTCTTCAAGATGAAAACCGGCAGGACTTTAGTCGATTTTATAAAAGAAGTGAGAATCGGCCATGCGACAAAACTATTACTGGAAGATAATTATAATATATCCGAAACCAGCTTCCTTTGCGGCTACAATAACTACTCTAATTTTAACAAACAGTTCAAAGAGTTAACCGGATTATCACCTGTAATATTTCAAAAACAATATCGACTTAAGTATAAGGCATCCAGTACACAAAGCCGCTCAAATATTCCGCTTTCCGTCCGAAAAAAAGTGTTAAATGACGCTCCTGAAATTAAGGCTTCAACAAGATCTGTTTTAAGAGATATGACTGCTTCTTTTCAACACGATCGTACAAATATTATCGGCATACTGGTGCCAACATTAGACCGAAGTTTTTTTAATTCCGTGGTACAAGGTATAGAAACTGTATTGAATAAAAATGATTACAGCGTATTATTGTATCAATCAAAAGAATCGTTTGATAATGAGGTTCTTGGAGTTAAAACCTTGATAAAATCTGGGGTTGATGGGATCATTTCTTCAATAGCACTCCAAACTTCAAATTACGATCACTTCACCGATTTAAAGAAACGCAACATTCCTTTGTTGCTGTTTGACCGTATTGTTAAGGAAGTCTGCGTTCCCTCTGTTAGAATCGATGACTATAGAGGTGGATTTTCAGCTACCGAACACTTAATCAAACAAGGATGTAAACATATTATTCATCTTTCTACAGATCAGGATGTTCCCATATTTAAGGAACGGCTGAGGGGATATAGGGATGCATTGTCGCAATATAATTTGCCTGTAAATGAAGCCTTAATCTTTTATGGTTCCCCTTCTCTGGACTTCGGCAATCAGTGTATTCAAAATTTAATTGAAAACAATATCCTTTTCGATGGTGTGTTTGCCTTCGAAGATTATACAGGTCTGGGTGTGCTTAAGAAATTAAAAGAATATAAAATTAAGGTGCCTGATCAGGTAAAAGTAATCGGTTTTGCCAATGAAACTTTTGGAGCATATGTTGCCACAGCTTTAAGTACCATTGATCAGCAAACCGTAAAAATGGGCGAGGTGGTTGCTCAACTGTTTCTTAAACTGATTAAGGAAGAGCATTATTATAGAAACATTCCTGAGGAAATTATTTTGGATACCATACTTATTGCCAGGGATTCCTCGCAATAAGTATGGTAGCTCATTTTTAGAGAAATGAGACGGCCTTTTTTGTTGATATTAAAACAACTTTTCCTGCGGAGGCTTAACACCTGCCAGTCGGAGGTATACTGTGGCTTGCCCCCTGTGGTGCGCCTGATGTTCAAAAGCCTTAGCTAAAGCCATTCTTTTAGACATCTCGAACTTTCCAAACAATTTGGTCGTTTCATCAAGTTGTGCTTCAGGCGCTTTTTTGATCTGATCAATCACAAAATCATAGCTTTCTAACACCAACTTGCTCACATTAGCTTTGGATTTATCGCTTGTTTTTTCCAATTCGCCCTGGCCAATGGGACTTTTTGTGCCGGTTGCTGCCGAAGCGAAAGCATAGTTGGCATCACCCAGATGTAATACTTGTTCTGCAAAAGACCGCATTTCGGGAGTGGGCTTTAAAGCATACCCGCTTTCCGGCATCGCATCCAGATATTCTTTAGTATAGGCTTTAGACCTTTCCCAATCCTTTACCATATCAGTTGCTTTTTCCTGCGCCTTTACCAATTGACCGCCTATGATTAAACACAGTACGACTACTAAACTTTTAAGCTTCATATTTTTTGGATTTAAATTGATGATTTAGAATTCATAAGAAATTACCGCTGCTTTCTCTCTTAATTTATGACAAGGGTTCTAACTTAAGTTAATCATAAATTTACATACAAATATGTGAATTGGGGTAGGGCAGAATAGACATTATAGCGGGGTGATCTGGACACATTAACCTCTGAGCTATTGAATATAATTTAGTGATTCCTTATTGTATTTCTGCCTGTATTCCAATGGCGATAACCCTGTGATTTTTCTAAAAACCTCCCGAAATGCTTTCAGGTCGGAATAGCCTACTGCATACATTACTTCACTAATTGTCTTTTGAGTAGTTTCAAATGTTTTTTTCGCCGATTCAATTTTCACTCTTTGTGTATATTCAACAGGCGTATTTCCTGTGGCTTTGATAAACCTTCTGTCGAAATTCCGCCTGCCAACAGAAAAAAGCGTAGATAAATGTTCAACAGATATTTTCTCGTCAAGTTTGCTTTCGATATAGTCCTGTGCTTTTCTCACCATTTCATCGCTGTGCATTTTCTGACCGGTAAATATGGTAAATGCCGACTGGCTTTGCCTGTCTATTTCAATCTGAAAGACTTTGGAACAGAAGATGGCCGTTTGTCTGTCGTAATATTTTTCCACCAGATAAATCATCAGATTCAGGAAGGAATAAGCTCCTCCATTGGTATAGATTCCATATTCGTCAGTAATTAGCTGATCCGCATGTAAAGTCACCTTTGGGAACATCATTCTGAAATTATCTGCGGCGGCCCAATGTGTTGAACAATTTTTTCCATCCAGCAAACCGGTTGATGCCAGCAAAAATGCCCCGGTACATATACTTGCTACTTCAGCTCCCGATTTATATTGGTTTTCGATCCAGTTGATCAGGAGCTGATTTCCTTTTACGGCCTCCTGATAATTGTGGTTTAATGATGGGATAATAATGAGGTCAGTTTTGCGGAGCGCCGCAATATGAACATGTGGTTTTACTGAAAACAAACCTTCATAGAAATTCACCTCTTTAGAAACACCTGCCAGCTCAATTTTAAACAATTCTTCTTTTCCGGTATTTACCCGATACTGATTGGCCCTTGTGAAAATTTTATAAGCCCCTATGATGCTGCTTAGGTTATTTTGTCCATCCGGAACGACTATAGTGAGGTGTTTCATGTTTTCTTTTTAACGAATATAAAAATTTTAATTGTCCAAATCAACCCGTCGTAATGTCTATTTTACACCCTGTATCTCAGCCTGTAAGCGCTTATTTTTACTAAAAAAAAGGAGGAATTACTTATGGCAGATATCTTGCATAGAATTGGAATTAAAACATCGTCTATTGATGATGTTTATCAGGCATTGACTACCGAAAGTGGTCTGGCCGGCTGGTGGACAAACAACACTCAGGGAGAAGGAAATCAGGTTGGCAGCATCATTAAATTCCGCTTTGGAGCGGGAGGGTTCGATATGAAGGTTTCCGGGCTTAACAAACCTACCCATGTGGTATGGGAGGTAGCAGAAGGACCAGAAGAATGGATGGATACAACGATTAACTGGGAATTGAAACAGGACGGCGACTATATTATCGTTCTTTTCAAACATCTGAACTGGAAAGAACCTGTAGAGTTTATGCACCATTGTAGTACTAAATGGGCGATATTTTTGATGAGCCTTAAGTCTCTTATCGAAACCGGAAAAGGTACTCCTGATCCCGTCGATGTTAAAATAGACAATTGGAACTAGCGGATCAAACTTATTTCAATGCAGGGCATTGCTGGAACAAAGTGTATAGCCAGAGCCGGACG
>LN890991.1:489957-500988 GCA_900010015.1 Tuber aestivum | reverse complement strand
AGACAAGGTAAAATCTGCTTTCGGGATACCTCGCTCTAACCAGGCTCTATACACGCTCTATACTCGGTGCACGCCCGCTTGAAAGCGTGTTAAAGGCGCATAAGCAACGTGTAAAAAACAGGGCTAAAACAAGTGTTTCTGCAACGTGTTGATTCCCTGATCGATTGCTGGTTTGGCAAAGGTTTTACGGGGCTGTAGCTATTTTAACACTACAGCTCATTTTACTTTTGAATTTGTCCTTAGCTGCTGCCGGTATTTCAAGTTTTATGGTAACGGGAAACCTTTCCATCATTTTTAAGTAGTTCCCACTCTGGTTATTGGGTGCAGTAAGCGGAAAATCATTTGCATTTTTTTGATGGCTAATCTCCGATACTGTGCCGGAAAGATTAAATTCAGGTAAATCATCTACAATAATTGTTGCGGTCTGGCCTTTAAGCAGATGTTGTACCTGATCTGATTTAAAACGGGCAGTAATATGAAACTGATCAACCCCATTTATATCGAGATAGGCATCGTCAGTGTATTCATAGTTTCCTGCTTTCGAGGGGACGATCCGGCTGTTTAAGAGGATTTCCGTCCATTGTTTCAGAAAGTCTGCTGAGAATTTTGATGTTTTCACAGAAATAAGAACAATATGCCTGCAGGTCTTGCCATCTATAAGATAAGTAAGGGTAGAAATGGGCGGGTTTTCCAGGCTGATCAGTTTATAGGGAAAGAGACCGGTTTTTTTTTCTTTAAGGAGTTTAAAAATGCTGCTTTTATCATTTGATAAGTCAGGGAAAATATCAATGCTGTCCAGACTCCTGGTATTTTTGGTGAGGTCATCATTGAGTATCATGACCATTTTTTGCCCGCTTTCCTTACTGTTGTGTTTAAGGTCCCACTTTTGCCGGCGACGGGAAAAATCAGTTTGGACCGATAATTTTTCGTCAGGCTTCCAGGCTTCAGCTTTAGGCCAGCGTATTTCTATATCTTCTCTGTTAGATTGAGCTTTGACCAGTCCACAGGTTAATACTAATAAACTGATTATAAAGATGTTTTTCATGTTGGTAATTGCGATTGTTAAATGATTGAAAACTTCGCTCTACAATCTACGGTGATTTCGAAATAAATGAAAATAATTCGGTTTTTTTATGCCCGTGCTTTCTGTTGACGAGGTTGTATGAGTATCTATTTTTGTTTGAAAATCAGAAAGTCTTAAATGTATGTTTTGAAATTTTTTGCCCTGGATAAAAAGAGGAAATAATGAGCATTGGGAAATCGAAATAACTTATAAATTTGACTATTAATTATTTAAACTATGAGAATATTCTGTTTGCTATTTCTATTCGTTGCAACGATAATGCTAAATTCCTGCAGACAACAATCCCCCGAGACAAAAACAGCATCAATCGACGACGAAAAAGATACACTGACCATTGCTGCTGAAGATGTCCTGACTTCGGATATTTTGACAAAAGAGGAACAGGCAAAACTTAAGCCGATAGATGTACTTGAACGTTTAAAAAAAGGAAATCTGGATTTTACAAAAGACAACCTGACGATCCGTAATACTACCGAACGGGTGAGGAAATCATCACTTGGGCAATACCCCAAAGCGGTAATACTTTCCTGCCTGGATTCAAGAGTGCCGGTAGAGGATATATTTCACAGTGGAATAGGCAATCTTTTTGTGGCCAGGGTGGCAGGAAACATTGTAAATGATGATATCCTGGGTAGTCTGGAATATGCCTGTAAGGTTTCAGGTGCGAAACTGGTTCTTGTATTGGGGCATGAATACTGTGGTGCGATCAAGTCGGCCATCGATGGTGTGAAGCTTGGAAATATCACTACATTACTGGATAAAATCCGTCCTGCGGTAAGCGCGACAAAGACTTCATTCTCCGGTGCTGCGGTATCTTCGAATCCGGATTTTGTCGCAGCAGTCTGCGATGAAAACGTAAGGTTGGCAATCACCAAGCTTCGTGCTGGCAGTCCTATATTGAAGGAAATGGAAGAAAAAGGGGCAATAATGATCGTTGGTGGTGTTTATGATATGAACTCCGGGAAAGTCGAAATATTTAAATAGGAATATCCATAGGATGTTTCTCCCCATCCTTGTTATGTGTTAAACGATGACCTCTGGTTAATTTTATCTTATGGAATATATTACCCTTACGAAACTTCAGGCGCGGAAGATCATTCTTAATGCTGTCGGACTTGCCCATAAAGCGCAGTTCGGAACAGGAATCGAAGCTGTTTACCGGGTGATCGACCATCTGGGGTTCGTCCAGCTGGATACGAATTATGTGGTGGAACGTGCCCATCACCATGTGATGGCAGCACGCATACCGGGTTACCAAACAGAATGGCTGGCCAACCTTTGCGAAGACGGCCGCGTTTATGAGTACTTTACTTCGGATGCAGGTTATCTTCCCATGAACGACTTCCGTTTTTCGCTACCGGTAAAAAGGGCTTTTGAAACACAGAGCAAGCCGCTCAGCAAACCGGAAGTTAATTTAATGAAAGAGATTCTGGACCGGGTGGAAAGGGAAGGAGCACTAATGGTTGGCGATTTTGAGAACGACCGTGTGGAAGCAAGCTCTGGATGGTGGGATTGGCGGCCTGCAAAAGTCGCGCTGGAAAGGCTTTACCTTAATGGAGATTTGATGATCAGCCGCACTAAAGCCTTCCATAAAGTTTACGACCTGCCGCTCAATTTGGTGCCCCAGGAAACAGACTTAACGACGCCTGAACCTGAAGAATATGCCCGTTTTATCATCCGCAGTACTTTAGCTGCTCTGGGTATTGCCTCTGTTAAGGAAATGGCCTGGCGTTCCCGTCGGGTGAAAGGCAACCTGGTTAAACAGGAGCTGGAAAAAATGGCTCAGGCTGCTGAGGTAAAAGTAGTCACTGTTGAGGGCCTGAAAGGTCCGCTCTATATGCTCCCCAATCAGGAAATTAACATCGAACTGTCTGATGATGTTTTTATCCTTTCCCCCTTTGATATCCTTAACGTCTTCCGCCACCGGTTAAAAGACTTTTTTAATTTTGATTACCAGATCGAGTGCTTCGTGCCCGAGCCCAAACGCCAGTATGGTTATTTTTCGCTACCAGTACTTGCAGGAGACCGTTTTATTGCCAGGATGGATGCCAAAGCAGACCGCAAGCAAAAGGTATTGATCGTCCATAACATCCATTTTGAACCTGTTGATCTGGAGCAAATCACTATTGAAAAGTTCATCCTGACCTTAAAAGCATTCGTCCTTTTCAATCAATGCCAGGACATTGTTTTCAAGCGGTCTAACAATGAAATTTACCTGGAAGCAATCAGAAAAAGTTTTTAACTTTTCAAAGTGGCTGGAGATGAAATTTCTGTATGTAAAATATTTGTTATACTAGTTCTAATTTGATACGTTTACAATAACAAAAAGGGGATCAGGCAATTTTTTACATACCGAATGGACATCAATACGCTACAGCGAAGGATCGCCTTAATGAGAGATGAGGTTGCTTATAAGGAGCTATTCCTCCATTTCTATCCAAGTCTTCTGCGCTTTAGCCTGACCTATGTAAAACAACGTGAAATAGCGGAAGAAATCATATCAGATGTGCTGCTGAAGGTTTGGACAATGGATACTCTTCTTGAAATTTCAAACCTTAAAGTGTATTTATATTCCTCCGTAAGGAACAGTTCGATTAATTTTCTTGTGAAAAACAGAAAATATACCATATGGGATATTGATCAGGTTGCACCATCAGATATGGTAGAGCTTTCTACGCCGATTGATCTGATGCTGGATGCTGAACTCAAAGAGAAAATAGCAAAATCTGTTAAGGCCTTACCTCCAAAATGCCGCATGGCTTTTATGCTAAACAGACAAGATGGACTTTCCTACAAAGAAGTCGCCGAAATCATGGACATTTCCGTAAATACAGTTGATCGTCATCTACAGATCGCCCTGCAAAAAATTGGTATGACACTGAGATCATACCTTTATCAATAAAAAAATAAATTCCTATTGGGGACTTTCCCTCTTTTTATTGTCTTAGCAAATAACAACCTAATATTTTAATGGAGGACGAACGCTTTTATTGGCTCATCAACAGGACTAATGCTGGTGACATTAAGGATCATGAATTTAATGAACTGCTCAGTTTGATTGCGGAAAAGCCAGAATTACGTTCCGTTTATGAGGTGCTTACAGCGAAGCCGGAAACCGGAGGTGCTACAGAATATGTGGAAGCAATGAAAGCTTATACGGTACATTATGCCAAAATGCAGCTATCGGGCCATTTGGAGCATACCCACTCAGATCAATCTATGGAGGGAATCAGGGACTCAAAAGGGAAGGGCATATTCAAAATGTGGATTTTGAAAACTATAGCGGCATCACTTCTGCTCGGTGTTTTTGTTTTCTTCTTTGTTTCAAAGCAAAGCGAAAATGCGCAGCTCGTTTTTATTTCAAAAAAGGGAACTAAGAATAAAATGATATTGCCCGATGGAACAAAAGTATGGCTTAATGCAGATAGTAAGCTGACGCTCGCAAAACAGTTTACTGGCCCTACAAGAGAAGTCAGGCTAAGTGGAGAAGCTTATTTCGAGGTGGCTCATGATAAAAGTCATCCCTTTGTTATTTCAGCAAATGCCATAAAAGTGAAGGTTTTAGGACGGTTTTTAATTTAAAAGCCTACCCGGATGATGAAGACACCGAAACAACCTTAATTCAGGGGCAGGTCGAAGTGAGCATCGATGGCCAGTCCTCGAGCCGGATCAGTCTGAAACCGGGCGAAAAATTAAAGGTACATAATGAAAAAAATACCTCGGCCAACGCCACAAAAAAGAGGGTAAAGCCAACCATATTGCTGACGAAAACAAGCGTAGCGATCAAGGATAATCAGGCCAGCGAAAGTTTGTGGACGGAAGATAAACTGGTTTTTGATGGCGAACCCTTTGAAAACGTAGCTGCTAAATTAGGGAGGTGGTATAATAAAAATATCATCATAGAAGATGAAGACCTGAAACAAGCCAGCTTCACGGCAACCTTCGAGGAAAAAACCTTAAAAGAAGTGCTAGCTGCACTCCAATATACCACCCGGTTCAGATACAGGATCGAGGAAAACGTAGTCTACATACAACGGGATAAATAAACGAGAATTAAACAACCGACCAAATATAAAACTAAACCAATGAATATGAAAAGAACCTAAACTACGACCAAACAAAAAAGGAGAATGCTGAAACATTCCCCTTTACATTTTAATGTGAATTGTCAAATGACCTCCGTCTGAACACGTAAACGGTCATTTTATTAACAAAACCTAGAACCAAATATATGAAAAAAATTGGACCACAGGCCGTATCCTTACGGCTGGACCGTTCTATGCTCAAGCTTTTATTTATGATAAAAATTGTCATGCTTTTTATTCTACTGGGAACCCTTCAAACTTTTGCCGTTAAGAGTTCTGCTCAGGAAAAGGTTTCGATTTCTATGAAGAAAGCAACTTTGAAGCAAATCTGTAAATCAATAGAAAGTCAAACCACGATTCATTTTGTTTATAATGATGAAATCCTGAAAAAAGTCAGGTTAACAGATATTAATTTTTACAACAGTGCCTGGACTGATGTACTGAAGGAAGTACTCGAAAGCACTGGAATCTCCTTTCGTCTCCTTGACGAAAATTTAGCCGTACTTACCTTGATCAATGACAACGTAATCGTGGTCAAAGGTAAGGTGACAGATGCTAAGGGGCAGGTCGTACCTGGGGTAAACGTCGTGGAAAAAGGGACCAGAAATGGTACGGTAACCAACGAAAAGGGTGAATTTAACCTCAGCGTTAAAGACCTGTCAGCGGTATTGACTTTTAATTTCATAGGTTTTGAAAGCAAGGAGGTAACTGCAAGTGATGGTTTTATGACTGTTGTGCTGCAGGAACAAGATAAGAGTCTGGAAGAGGTGGTTGTAGTTGGCTATGGCACACAAAAGAAAGTAAATCTTTCAGGTTCTGTAGCAAGCGTTTCAGGAAAAACGATGGCAGAGCGCCCGGCTCCCAATGTCCAGAACTTATTACAGGGCCGGATCGCTGGATTAGACGTGGTACAATCTACCGGAGAACCAGGCAGAGACAACGGATCTTTAAGAATACGGGGATTTGGCTCAAGTGGCGCGTCCCCCAATCCATTGATCTTAGTTGACGGGGTAGTCGGATCCATTTCCAATCTTTCCCCTCAGGATATCGAAAGTGTAACCGTACTTAAAGATGCGGCTTCTGCCTCTATATATGGGTCAAGAGCAGCGAATGGCGTAATTTTAGTGACCACAAAGAAAGGTAAAGCCGGTACGAATGATATCGAATATACGGGCAACTGGGGAACCAGTGAGGCGACTAAGTTTCCTGAATTAATTACCAATTCGGTTACTTATATGGAAATGTACAACCAGGCCAAAGCAAGAAGTGGACAAGCGGCTCAATACACCCAAGCTCAGATCGACGCTTACAAAGCCAATCCAAATAGTGCGCAATATCCAAATTTTAACTGGCTGGATTATGTTTTGGGAAAAGGACCGATACAAAACCATAACCTGAGCTTTTTAGGTGGTACTGATAAGAACAACTATAACATTTCATTCAATTATCTTGATCAGAATAGCATCACCAAGGGATATCTTTATAAACGGTATAATGGGCTTGTTGATTTTTCTACCCAGGCCTACAAGCGGGTAAAAGTAGGGACCAATGCTAATTTTTCCTATCAGGATTTTAAAGCACCATGGTTAACCAATGACGACTTATTGCTGCTGGCTTATGCGTCGGCGCCAACTTTTCAACCCTTTTTGCCAGATGGTAGCGGAAGGGTGGTCAGCAGAGACTATGTTTCCAGCGGAGGAACGAACAGAACGGTAGAAGAAGTTTACAACACTGGTGCCCAGTTCACAAAAAACTATAATATCAACGCACAGGCTTTTGTGGATGTTGACCTCGCGACGGGCCTGAAATGGTATTCAAAAGCAGCCGTTACCTTTTTTAATCAGGATTACAGGCAACGTCAATATGCAAGCCCTTCATTTGCTTACCAACCCAACTCAACCGGAGAATATCAACAGGTAAGTAATGGTAACCCTTCTTTTTTCGGGCTCAGACAAACGTCGGCCAGAAATATCACTAAGATATTTTATAGCACCCTTAACTATACCAAAACAATTGCTGATCACCATAACATCAGTGCTTTAGCCGGATACGAACAGCAAGACAACAGAAGCACAAGCATAGGCGGTAACCGATATGATTTTCCAAATAATACCATTATGGAATTAGATGGAAGCTCGCCTAAAGACCAATCGTTAAGCGGGAGTTCTTTTGAATGGGCCCTGCAATCACTGTTTGGCAGAGTAACCTATAATTACAAAGACAAATACATTTTGGAAGGCAATATCCGTTACGATGGTACATCAAGGGTGGATCCAAAATATAGATGGGGAACATTTGGCGGAGGGTCGGCAGCATGGAAACTCTCTGAAGAAAGTTTTATAAAAAATAAGGTTTCCTGGCTTGACAATTTAAAATTAAGGGCATCTTATGGTGTGCTTGGCAATCAGGAGATACAGACTGGCGGTAATCCTAATTATTATCCATATCAGGATATCCTTTCGAACACGACTTATCCATTTTCTGGTTTAAGTTCTGGTGTTTTGCTATCTAGGCTAACACAAAAAGATTTAAAATGGGAAAAAACAGCCATTACTGATTTTGGTCTGGATGTCGATTTGTTTAAAGGAAAGTTTGGTGCAACTGTCGACTGGTACTATAAAAACACAACGGATATATTGGCGGCACGTGCCGATCAACCTGCTAGTGTAGGCTTAACTGCCCCTATTGTGAACGCGGGGGCGATGGTCAATAAAGGAATAGAAATAGAGTTGAGGCACCAAAACCAAATTGGGGAATTTACCTATGGGGCCAATTTTATATTCAACAGGTACAGAAACAAAGTAACCAAAGTTTTGGCCGAGAGTATTGGAACGATTGAAGTTGGCCAGCCTTACAATAACTTTTTTTTATATGACTGGATCGGGGTTTTTCAGAGCCAGCAGGAAATAGACAACTCGCCAAAACAACCCAATTCCGGCACACTAAAACCTGGAGATCTAAAAATCAGGGATGTAAGCGGAAATGGTACCGTAGGTCCGGAAGACAGGATTCGCATCAGCAGTTTCCCAAATTACACTTACTCTTTCAGTGTGAATGCAGGTTGGAAAGGGTTTAACCTGAGTGCATTTTTTCAAGGTGTAGAAGGCCAAAAGGTACAGGTAAGCCAATGGGGCTATGAACCATTTATGCAAGGGTCTGCTCCACCAACAAAATTTTTAAATGCATGGTCGCCAACCAATCCGAGTAATACGGTTCCGGCTGTTTACCTGACCGGTTATTCAGGTGTGTCTGGGTATAACTCAACCTATTTTCTACAGGATGCTTCCTATCTGAGGTTAAAGAACCTGTACCTTTCTTACACACTTCCCGAACTGATCACTAAAAAAGTTACAGCAAAGAGCATCACCGTATATGTATCGGGCGACAATTTGATCACATGGACGAAGTATGAAGGTAATGATCCTGAAAGAGCGGGGTCCGGCAGATTTGCCCAGTTTCCCCAGCTCAGGATATACACCGCAGGTTTAAAAATTAAATATTAACCTGGGCAATAGAGATAATGATCACATATATGGTATTCAATAAAAAAAATCATAAAATGAGCATAAAACAAACCAGCATATCGTTAATTATGGCCATCATAATTAGCATGCTAAGCGCTTGTAAAAATGACTTTCTGGATAAGAATCCTACTGCAGCAATTGCCAGTTCGGAATTTTGGAAAAGCGATACAGATACACAAATGGGACTGGCCGGCGTTTATAGAAGGCTGCAAAATGGCTTCTATGGCCAGAGCAAATTATGGCTCGATACTTATTCTGACAACGCATTAGACCGGCACACTTTTTTTGGCTTTAATAACCTGACACTAGGTGTTGTAAATTCAACCAATGTTCCGGGAACCTTTTATAATACACCGTACGAAGGAATCGCAGGATGTAATTTCTTTCTGGATAATGTAGACAAGGCCCCGGTTAGTGATGCGATAAAAACGGGTTATAAAGCCGAAGTGAGATTCATCAGAGCGATGATTTACTTTGATCTGGTACAAGCTTTCGGTGGGGTGGTATTGTACAAAACGGCGCCACAAACGGTTGATGCCGCTAAAATAGCAAAGAGTTCAAAAGAAGATGTTTTGGCTTTTGTACATAGTGAACTGGATTTTGCCATCGCTAATTTGCCGGATGTGGCTTATAGTGGCCATGCGGTAAAAGGTAGCGCTCAGGCATTAAAGGCTAAAGTTTACCTTTTTCAACAGAATTGGCCATTGGCGGCAAGCACAGCAAATGAAGTCATTACTGGTGGTAAATTTCAAATTTATCAGGGTGGCTATCCAAACCTGTTTCTTACCACAACCCAGCAAAACAACCCGGAAATTATATTTTCCACCAAATACCTTGCTCCAAACAATCCGCAAGGTGGTGAAGGAGTTTTAGTCGAGATAGGCTGGTATGGCTCTATTGCTCCATATCAGAATTTAGTGGATGATTATGAAATGGCGAATGGGAAAAGGATCAATGAAGTGGGCTCTGGCTATGATCCGGCGAATCCATATGTGAACAGGGATCCACGTCTAAAATTCACGATTAAGGTACCTACCGAAAAATACATCAATCCGGATGGTTCCGTATTTAATGAGTCTGATCCGCTATTGACAACTTATTCCCAAAAGAAGTACCTTGATTTAACCAAACTTCCTTTTGATAGAAGTAAGACACCACTTACCGATCAGAATATCATTCACATCCGTTACGCAGATGTGTTGTTGATGTATGCAGAAGCGAAAAATGAAGCGACCGGACCAGATGGAACAATCTACGCCGCTTTGAATCTAATCAGACAAAGAACGGGTGTTAATTTACCTCCGGTTGATCAGGTCGTATACAATACCCAGGATAAACTGAGAGAATTCATTCTTCATGAACGAAGAATAGAATTGGCCCTCGAGGGGCATCGCTACTATGATTTAAAAAGAAGAAATTTAATGCAAACTAAACTGGCGCCCCTAAAAAATCCAGGCGGTGCACAATTGGTTTTTGGTGAAAAAAACAATGTATTGCCTTTTGCACAGTCTGAACTGGATAGGAATAAGCAACTCATCCAAAATAAAGATTATTAAGTAAATTGATCCAAAGTCTCCAATCATCCCGACAGGAGTTCGGGCTGATTGGATTCCCATTTTAAAATGTATCCAATGAGAAGAATATTCACTATCGTTATCGGTGTGCTGTTTTATGCCGGTGTATTTGCACAAACAGGCAGTCATGATCTGCAGTTTGATAGCCTTGCCAGCCGTTGGGATGAAGCAATACCATTGGGTAATGGTATGTTGGGTGTACTGGTATGGCAAAAAGAAGGGCATCTGCGCTTTTCGCTTGACCGTGCTGATCTTTGGGACCAACGCCCGATGAAAGGTCTGCACCGTCCTGAGTTTAATTTTTCCTGGGTGGTCGAGCAGGTAAAGAAAAAAGATTATGCCCCTGTACAGCGATATTTTGATGAACCTTATGACCATGAGCCTGCACCCTCAAAAATTCCCGGCGGCGCGCTGGAATTTGAGACTAAAGGATGGGGAAGTGTAAAATCTGTTCATCTGCAAGTGCCAAAGGCCATGTGTGAAGTGAAATGGAGCAATGGTATCGTCCTGAAAACATTCGTTCATGCTACGAAGCCGGTGGGCTGGTTTAGGTTTGAACACATTAATGACCGTATTGTCCCACAGTTAATCGCACCCAGATATCAGGGCGAAGTAAAGGTATCCGGTGATCCGGTTGGTGGAGATGACTTGTCACGCCTGGGCTATCCGCAAGGTGTCATTAAAAAGGACGGGAATAACATTACTTACCGCCAGCAGGGTTGGGGTGGATTTAAGTATGAAATTAATGTGCAATGGAAACGGGT